>JAAEAF010010950.1:0-29098 GCA_011037195.1 Triatoma infestans | reverse complement strand
TGTCATCATGTTGCCTTTGCCGACGATATGGTGATCTTGACGGATTCTCGAAGTGATCTTCTGAATAAATTTAGGCATCTTCAAAGTTATTGCCAAAGTCATTCTTTGCAAATCAACGGTGATAAAACTAAAATTGTTATCTTTAAAAAATTACATAATAGACCATTTTTCCAACCTATTTATTATCAAGGGCAGAAAATTGAGGTTACCAATTTTTACACTTATCTTGGAGTTTCGTTTTCGGCATCTGGGAAATTTCATCTGGCATCTAAATACTTTATTCAGAGAGGGTACTTTGCGATGAGTAGAGTAAAAAATATTCTTATAAGAGTAAACCAGCTTGACAGTTTCGCACCAAGCAAGATGTAAATTATTTAATTCGATACTGGAAGCGACGGTTTGCATTTGTCCGAAATATGGGCATTGCGGTATTTTGCTAACATTGATAAGGTTCAACTCAAATTTTTTAAGTCAATTTATTTATGGCCTAATTTCACACCTAATTATATTGTGAGGATGGAAGCAGGTGTTAGGGAGTTGAAAGTAAAAATTTTTGCCTGGATTGTTAACTGTCTGATTAGAATTTTAGAAATGCCGGACGAAAGACTATCTAAGTTAAGTTTCTTAAGCTTGATCAATTGGAGTAGACAGGCAAATAACAATAGCAAATTGAATTGGGCTAGTCAAGTGCAAAATCTTTTTATATCTGTCTGATAATGTTTGGGAAAATCTGAGTTGTGACGTGTTAAAAAACCATAGAAATGCTTTAATTGCAAAAATGCGTATCCATTCATTTTCTAAAGATCTAGTTAGTGTATTAAATTCCAAGTATTATCCTATGAACAGACTAATTTCTTCCTTAAATTTTGAAGAGCACTACATTAACTTTGAATGTCATATAATGGAAATTAGACTAATCAGCCAGCTGAGAGTCTCTGTAAAGCTAAAAATCTCTGTAAGCTTACGTACAAAGGGAAATTTTTTACTCTAGATAATAACCAATTTTGCCCAATATGTAATTATAAAGAGGCTGACGATCTAGAGCATTTTCTTTTTCGCTGCCCATGTTTTGTGAAATTAAGAAAATCATATCTTGAACCATTGTGCTTGACTTCTGATACTGTGGTTGATATTTTAGATTTAAAAAATAAGCATCACTTGAGTAGTCTTTTCTATTATGTCAAAGGCACTCTTATGCTAAGAAAATATGTCTTGGAAGAAAGTTCACTTTAATTACTGCAGTTAAAATGGATTTTTAGAGACTAGCTTGTTATACGTGCATATATTTGTAGATATATCAATTGTATTCTCCCAAACTTCTTTGTATATTAAGTTTTTGCAAATAAAAAAAAAAATAATGATACAACCTTCAGTATCATAAAGTTGGCTTTCCTGTGATCAGTTTGTAAACAGATGTTTGATCTTTGTTTCAGTATGAAAAATAACATCTTCTATTCACTCATTCAACGATGGCAATTCTTCTAGAAACTTGCACTCTAGTTGGACAGCGTTCAGTGAAACTATTTCTGGTTTTTGTTAGTGATGAAAATATCTGAAATTGAAAGTTTGTCAATAATTATGACTAGGTAAATTGCAGCAAAAGAATGGCGTGTGAGGGTATCATACCAGATTTTTTTCGTATTCAGGGGATCTCAAAACATGTATTTCCGGTGAAAACTCAATTTCGAAAATTTGTCATGATTATGCCACTACTTCCTGTTACACCAAGATAATATAATAAAATCTCTAATTTAATTCAACTGAATATAAATTCTAGAAAACAATTCTAGACACTTTTGTTTCATTCAGTTATAATATAAACTAATCAACAATCAATATTCATTAATGAAATAAATTTTTGTTTTTTATTAAACATTTTCTACTATATAAAAAAAAAATGAAGAAGGAGGAGGATGAAGAAGCCAATGTAAAATTATTTGAAATGTGTGAATGAAATAAGATTATTCCGTCCATTTATTTCAAAAGGAATTAGTATCAGCTCGCATCATTGGCGCCAAACACATTTTTTTACATACATATATAACATATACACACACATACATACACACACTACTGACAACATATAACTAGAAATAAACATTTATTTATAGATAGTTTTTTATCTTCAAATGTACATAGAACTACTAACTCATACCCCCCAAAAAAAGAAGTATATTGAGAGAGATAAAGAGAGATAGAGTTTTAATATCTCTTTCACTCTGCTGCATAGTCGCTGCTTTCTAATTCCAATACTTTTTGTTTTTGTTTGTACTTTCTCTTACTGCTATTAAGAGAAACATATGTGAAAGTGTCAAATTTCCAAAACTGAGTTTTCACTGGGAACTGCATATTTTGAGATCCATTGAGTCACAACTTTTTTTTTAGGCGAATGGTGCATTTACATGTAGTTTGAACAAGGAGAAATTAACAAAACAAAATCGTTAGCAATTGTTTTTAATTTCTCTTACTCTTACTAAAAGAGGAAGTGTTGCGATCGTGCCGCATTTTTTCCGGAAATACAAGTTTTGAGATCCCAGGCTTTAAAAAAAAAAAAAAATTGTTTTTAGAAAATGGACTGTGTGTGTGTGTTTTTTCATGTATGCGAACAATATACCTCAAAGACAATATTTCTTTAAACTCGTATACCAACTAGATATACGAATACACAGCGCTACAACTTTTATTTGAAACACTATCCCCCGGAAAAATTCATTTAATGAGTGTCAGTTATGTTTACCACTAAAGTGCTATTTCAGTTTATTATACGATTCTAACAGTTTTTAAATATTAATTAGGATTTAATATATTGTCAAAATTACGAGTTTGCAGAAAATCAGTTGACCGGAAATGCATCTTTCAGTTTTCTGCAATTTTTTGCTGCAAAAGACACCAACGAGGTTTTATTAAACTTGGAATAATAACTACATGTACAAAGATATCACTTACTTTTAGATTTTTAAATTTTTTGTCGGAGAAAATTTATTTTCTGAGCAGTTGTGTGGGGCTAGAAGGTCCTGCATTCCTCGAAAGCTGTTGAACACTACTTTATATTTACTGAAACTTATAAGTTTGAAGAAAGTTTGTCAATTGTAATAAGATAAAGCAAGTCGTGTGAAGCATTTGATGCGGACTGTCCTTCTAAGCACTTGTCGCTGAACGATTTGCGATGGTTATTTAAAATGAGAGGGGAATTATTATTTTTGAATTTTACACCCTGGGCTGAGCGAGAGATAGAACTCTGTTCACTGTGTAATCGTAGAGCCAAAGAGGATATAGTGCACTTTCTTGCAGAATGTCCTATATTAGCGGAGTTTCGCTTGCTCTGCTTAGGTGTGAGGACTCTTTCGCTACAGTCTCTTAGGTGCCTTCTGAATTCACTGAATTGTAAGGGGTTAATTAAATACGTACGCTCTGCATGGTTTTATAGATATGAATTGGTTCAAGAGTTCAATTTTTAGACAGATTAATTGTAACAAAAAGAGTACTATTGCAGTTTGTTTATTTTTATAATGTTTAGTGCATAGCTCGTTCTGCTTCTCAATCTTGTATAATCATATCATTCTTTCCATGTTCTACTCAATTATATTTACATCGAAACCAAGAAAGAAAATAATTTCTTCTATTTTATATTAATTTTCTTAGTTGCCTTTTGTATTTTTACTTTTGATGCTGAAAATTGATCGCATCACCCTCCGGCTGACGGATACTTATCCAAGCCGTATATACTTTTCTTTTATTAACAGTTGTATATTTGATTGTTTTTTGTATTTTTGAATAAAGTATATTATTATTATTATTATTATTATTATTACAAAGATATCACTTACTTTTAGATTTTTAAATTTTTTGTCGGAGAAAATTTATTTTCTGAGCAGTTGTGTGGGGCTAGAAGGTCCTGCATTCCTCGAAAGCTGTTGAACACTACTTTATATTTACTGAAACTTATAAGTTTGAAGAAAGTTTGTCAATTGTAATAAGATAAAGCAAGTCGTGTGAGTGTTTCGATGGGTTCTTACCATTTTTAATGTATCCCTCCCACCGCCAGTAATCTGGGCAACAGGCATCCTGGGTCCAAAACTATGTTTGATTGACATCTTATGATTTGGCAAAACTAAATTTAAAAACATTTAGATCGAATTTCTAACAACAGAATATACAGATATATATATAAAATGTACATACGAACAAACTCACACCTTTTTATTTTTCAAGAGAAATACTATATAAGTAAGAAAGACATTAGATAGAACATTTTGAAAAAGGTTTCGGTTTACTGGCTGCTCTGCCCACGTGGCCGTGAGAGAGAGAATGGGAGGGCGAAGCCAAACAGCAACAAGAAAAGTAAGAAAGCAAGGGAGACAGAGAACAAGCATTTCTTGAAGGGAGATTCGATACTGTAGAAACAATGCCCTTAGCCTTTCAGTAATAGGTAGTAGTTTTCCCGTCCACTAGTCTGAACGTCTTTTTTTTTCATTTGATAGGAAAACTGTTCCTATAACACTACCAGGATCTGTTTTTTTTTTTTATAGTAAAATAAAAAGAAAATAAGGAAAAAGAAAAGATCTTAATTAAAAAGGAAAGACTCATTTAGGGTTTTCTTCCTTAGTTTTCTCTCTTTCTCTTAGCAGTTGCTATGTTCTCTGTTTTTTTAAGAGAAATAATATAAATTCTTTTAAAGAAAAAGTGAGTGAAGATGTGGAAGAAGATGGAGAAATAGGTGGAATACAATTGCTTTTATTCCTATGAATAAGCAGCAGGATAGAACAGAGTATAGGAAGAAATTGAGAGAGTATGGTGAAGGGGAGGAGTGACTCTAGTAATTTTATCCAACGTGTAAAAATCGTGGCGCTGTCTTCTTGTACTGTCGAGCCCGCTTTCCTTCACCAAAGGAGTGCAGAATGAGGGTGTGTATGGTAAGAAGGACAAAGAAGAAGTATAAGAGATGTTTGGTATTTAAAACATACAACTAAGAGGAGAGAACTCGATCTGTATTTCAATAGTCCACATACTTCTCACCACCACACACTCTCTTACTGCCGTATTATACTCTCTCACTCTCTCAACAGCCACTACCACCACCTAGAGGCTACATTAACAATCACCTTATATATAATAAAACCAAGAATTAATACTTTAACATGTACATACCTCCCATATATAAAAAAAAAAATAAATAAATAAAACTACACATTAACTATATTTATTTTATTTATTTTTCCCAACTTATAATGAGTAATACAAAACGGAAGAGGAAAAAAAAATTTACGATTCCTTATTTGATAAGAAACCTTAAGTTTTTATTACCAATTAACTATAAAATTCCCATTAGTTCTTGTGAATAAATTTGTTTTGTACAGGTAATTTTAAGTGTTTATTTTATTTTATATATTTTTTTCTGTTTTTTTGTAAGTGTTTCAAGTATTTCCATAAATCTTTTCCGCTTTTTATATCAATAAGGAAATCGTTTTCCCCTCCTAGTTTGAGATAGGTCAAAGTTGGATATCTTTAAACATTTTCTTTGCAGCGTGACCAAATTCTAAAGTAATTGCCCAAATAAATTCTAAATTTATTGCCCAAATTCTAAAGTAATTTTTATTTTTGTTTTCAAAATTAGGATTTAATTACTTAATTGTCCTCTGTGGGTAGTAAATCCGTACAAGATATTGGAATAATGCTTTAAAAGGAAAGCCTAACATTATTACTGCTCTCCCAGAAATTCTCACTTCAGAAAATTGATGAAGCTTTTCGAGAAAATCACAAACAAAAATTATAATGTAGCACCTCCAATCGCAAAGCTTCATATTAGGCGCTCGGTTGAAAAAAAAGAAAAAGGAATAACATGTTTTTATGCATTGTGAGCTTACCGCAATTCTAAAATTTTCAATTATTGATATAGAATAGCGTTTCCATAACTTTGTCCAATGGTGGAGCGGTATTTTCTGCAATATTGTTTGCTCGACCCACATTATTACATAAAACAAAATATGATTTATACTTTATGATAATAACAAATTCTGTTAAATGTTTCAGATTGGTTTGGAATGGAATCGTTATGGTTTTACCATCACATGGAACCATTGCTAGAATTCCAAATTTGAAGAAAAATCGGTTAATCGGAAGAGCGACTTTATAGAATAGGTTTTTGAGTTTTTTGGCATTTTCTCAAAAACGCGCCCACAACGATTTCCTTGCCAACTTGGTATGCCAACTTCACAAATAAAAACGTATTACTTTTACTTCAAACAATTTTTTTCAAAAAAAATTATTTTCGATAGTTGTATGGAATTTGTGGCGTTAATTTCAAATTTTATATGTAGTGGGTTCAGTGTTTTTAGAGCGCTCTACTGGGCCATAATATAATCATCACTTTTCTATCTACCAAAATTAGTAGGTTGGTATTTATCCCCACCACCTCTCTATTTATATTTGAGTTTAAAGAAAATTTGTCATTTTATTTGTTAATTTAAAAAGAAGTAAGAGAAAGTCGGGTGCGTGTATCACACCAGATTTTTGAGTCCGTACACATACAAATGGAACAGTTAAACAATTAAAATCACCATGACTTAATGGCTGAGAAATATCTATTCGCAATGAAAAAATTCATCATTTCTACAATCAATCACAATCATGGACATAAAGCATAATGGATAAAATTAGCTACATACATCGATTACAAAGCAGGCAATTGTTATTTATCAAACAGTGAATTATATAATGCTTTTTTATTTAAATTTGAGTTCAAGTATGTTGTCAGAGAGTGTAAAAATACTTTACTCACATGTTGAATACTACAATTTTATTCTGCAATCGTATAAAATTGGTTCTTAACTTATATGAATATAAAAAAACTTGTAAAGTTTCAAATATTAAGAATGCACTTTAATTCAAGTCAAGTAATTCCTTTTTTTTGCAATATGTTTGTACATGTTCAATATATAATACATTCGCGTATTGCCAATACATGTCTTGCTAGTTAGAGTTGAATAATATTACATTTTTCACTTCTGAGAAAAATGAATGGCTCCTCTTAATTTTGTCACTTGAAGTGCAACTAAACTTAGTAATTTGATTTAATAATTGTCACATCAGTTCACGGTTACAATTATTCAATGGTCCATATGAATACAAGCTGTTATGATGAAGTCCTACCGCAACTGTGATTTCATTGTACAGTTTTTTCCTTTAATTGCTTAAAATTCATTAAAAGTTGTTCATTCCCTTTTAGGTATTACTTACTAGTAAGTACATCACGATATCGTGATCTCCTCTATAATTACTAATTAACAATTAACTGTAAAGTTTAATTGAGTAGTGATGTCATGAAATAATTACGAAAGAAGAAGAAAGTCTATTAAATTATTGTACAAATTGAGATTTAGGTAAATAAAAGAAAATGGTTAAATTAAGAAATAAGAAATCTTGATGCTTTATTGCACGTAAGTAAAAATCTACATTTGATTTAATAATACTACTTTCAAATCTATGTAGGTAAATAAAAAATTAAATAAACAACTTAATTTCCTATGCTGAAAACCGTTTAAACATTCAGTTTCAATAATGGAAATCTAGATTTTATGTGCTAGAACCAGTAACAATTTTACCAATTTCAATTCCATTAAAATGCTGTGATTTAAAGTATAATCTCACTCACTACTGTTCATTTAATAATTGCTACATCAGTATAAGTTGCTGAGAAAGCAAAAAATCTACTACAGTTTACATAGTTATCTGTTAAAACATACATAATTCTTACTAAAATGTTTACTTGTCTCCAATTTATATGAATGGGAGAATGTAAATTTTATAATACGATATATTTTTAAAAAAAGCATAACCTCTCGCTCAAAACCCCCATAAATGAATTTTCTCTGAAAAAGTTTCAGATAAAAGTGATAGGCCTTTGTATGTACAGTTAGTATGCCAAGTTATATGATATCTTCGTTTTGTTTGTTTTTTTTTTATGGAGAAAATCGCAGAAAACTGGAAAAACTGTTCAGCCACCTCACACTTCCGGTCAACCAGAAACTTGGAATTATGGCAAGATATTGAAATCTTAATAATATATAACGGATGATAGAATAGTATAGTAAATTAAAATAAACGAAATAGATAGATCAAACTAGATAGTTTGTTCCAAGTTCCACCAGGGGACACCTGACAAATGGGTTTTCCAGTTTATTGCCATTTTCTCCAAAACGGCAAACGATTTTCTTTAAACATGTTATTATATCAGCTACACATACAAAGCTACAACTTTTATTTGAATTAGTTCTCCGAAAAAATTCATTTAAACGTGGTTTTGGGAGAGGGGTGGGGTTATGCTTTCCTCTAAAGTGTTATTTTAATTTATCATACGATTCTATCATCCATACCATACTATTCAGATTTAAATAGATTGCCTAAATTCCGAGTGTTAAGAAAATCAGTATACCGGAATTGCATTTTTACTGAACAATTTTTTTAAGTAATGGGCGATTTTCTCTATAAAAACACCGACAGATTTCATTAAACTTGGTATACTAACTGTACAAGCCTTGGTATACTAACTGTACAAGCCTTGGTATACTAACTGTACAAGCCTTGGTATACTAACTGTACAAGCCTTGGTATACTAACTGTACAAGCCTTTGTATACTAACTGTACAAGCCTTGGTATACTAACTGTACAAGCCTTGGTATACTAACTGTACAAGCCTTGGTATACTAACTGTACAAACCTTGGTATACTAACTGTACAAACCTTGGTATACTAACTGTACAAGCCTTGGTATACTAACTGTACAAGCCTTGGTATACTAACTGTACAAACCTTGGTATACTAACTGTACAAACCTTGGTATACTAACTGTACAAATCTTGGTATACTAACTGTCCTGATATACTAGTTATACTAACTGTACAAACCTTGGTCTGAAAGTTTTCCAGAAAATTTATTTAAGGAGGTTTTGATGGAGGGGGAAGGTTAAGCTTTTCTCAAAAAAGTCCTTTAGTAAAGTTTTGATTCTCCTACTCATATAAATTTAAGGCAACTAAAGATCTAGTAAGAATTTTATGTCTGAAGAAAATTAGAACTATGTAAATTGCCGTAAAAGAAAGTGTTTTAAGTGTTCCACACCAGAATTTTTTCAGTTGCATCACTGTATGTTACATTGAATTCAGTTAGAGAATTTTTTCAGTTGCATCACTGTATGTTACATTGAATTCAGTTAGAGAATTTTTTCAGTTGCATAACTGTATGTTACATTGAATTCAGTTAGATTGGTATTGTATTGAAATGCGAACTACATTACGAACAGTCAGACAACTATCTATAACCATTTTTAGGTTTCTAGCCATTTTAAAAGACATATCTAAAAAGATGTTCAATTCTAGATAATCTTACTATTCCTAATACTATTCAAATTTGTGTGAACATTTAAGAAAATTTGAGTTCAATATTTACATATGAAAGATGAAAGTACTATGTATTGAGCTTTTGAAATAACTTTGTAAGAATAGAAAATAGTTAACATTATTTTGTTTACAATTAGTTTAATAAAATTCGAAAGTTGTTTTTTTTTTTTGTTAATATGCATACAATGAGGCCTGCTATGCGTGGAACATGAGTATACGAGTATAATGCTGTTTCTATAAAATGCACTTTATTTTGTAATAAAGTGTTAGTTTATTATTTTACTAAATCTTTGAACAGGCTGGTTACAGGGTTTGCTGTTCTACACGGGTACCATATTTGGTTGTATACATATGGTTTGAAATACTTACAAGACTTCAGAAGTGGAATTTTTATTCAACGATATAAATATGCCTAACATATAATGGTAGTAGAGGACCTATAGTTTTAAATTTTAGGGCATAAGTTTTATCTGAACGTGACAATAGTTATAACACAGTTGTGTTCCTCTTCTGGCGACATTCAACTAAACTTAATTACATTTTCCCTAGATACTTCTCTATAAAAGCAATTTTCCCGTGTAAATGTGTCACATAAAAGTAGTTGACTTATATCAGTGCTGAAAGCTTTCCACGTATAAAGAAAAAAAAAATTGGTTTGATCAGTTTCGAAAAAATTCTAGTAAAAAAACTGGGAAACCTATTCTGTAAAATAGCATTTCCGGCACTTCCGGTTGGCGGATTTTCACAGAAACGTTTGTGTCGAATTGTGATAATGGTAACTAAACGAATATCAAAGTTTAAACTCTCTTTGATATTTTAATAGTTTTTAGATATCTTTTCACATCATATCTAAAAAATATATATAGATATTCTATTTCAAATATTTTGACACAATAGCAACAGTTATTCTGCAGTAAGAAAAACGAAAAAAAAGTATCTGCTGTTAAGTATCATTCCAGAAGGTTCCTCCTCCAGCTCCTTGCCAAAAGTAATGAGCAACCTTCTGCTAATAATTCTCATATATGAGTAATTACTCTTAGTCAAACGCAACATTTCTCCTTCTATCTACATTATTGTTTCATTTCCATAATTAAACTAAAGGATGTACTAAAGGATTAGAAGGTTTTACTTTTCTAACAAATCTGTTTTTTTTTTGTTTTTTTTAATTTAAGGCGCGTCAACATCTATGGTTATTGGCACCCATAGCCTTCTCAGTGCGCTGCAATCCTCCGGGCAGGTTCTCTCGTTACAAACAACACTGTCCATCACCGGGCACTGAGCAGTAGAGACGTCTTCTAGGAAGAAAAAAATCTAAGGGCAGCATACAACCCGGACATCCGCGTGCAGATCTGTTAACACTATTTTTCTTCGTTTTCATGGGTTGTTGAATTTTTGTTGACGGGCAAAATTTAGATTTTGAAATAGATTAGGTGGGCAAATGAAGACGAAAATGAGTTGGCTTTCTCAATCTTATAGTCTATTCGGTTTCGAAGTAGTTTTGAGATGAAAATTGTCCTCTCTAGAGTTTATCTTATTTTTGCTTAACATTGTCTACTGGGCTTGGTCTTGTTGTTATCTACCGTACATCTACATGCATTGGATCTACTATCTCCCTACCAGAAGCTCTCAGAGGAAGCATACCTAGGCATTGGAAGGAGAAATTTAAGAGTGTAAAAACTAGTCCAGCCGCCTGATCGCCAATTCGCTCTTTTTCAAACGTCATTCGAACAACCGTCAACGTTTACCGACCACCGTTCTCACACCGTCACTCTGCCAGTCCGTCTACCACTCTCTTTTCACGCTACCGTACTCTCACTCTAAATTATACAGAATATAGTGAAGTCCTTGCATTACTTAACATTCTCAATTCAATATAACAAGTGTTCAGTAAGCCTTCCTTATCTAAACCTATGCTTCCTCCTTTCTATCGAACCCCCCAAGTATGGGATATGGGATATTTAAGTATGGGGTGTGGGATATTTCTTTCATACCACAAAAAAATAGACCACTCGATAACAACATTGTTTCATAAAAACATATACTTCTGAAAATATGGCACGATCGTAACATTTCCTTTTACTCAAAAGAAATTAAAAAATTACTATTTGTAAAGGTTTTTGTACGATGAGTGTATATCTAAGTGTGTATATCTCAAACATCTGTATCAGATTTTACTGCTTTGCGGAAGGACTACTGAGGCGAAACGTCTATGTATATACATTTTCACTGAACGTATTCTAAAATGGAAGAATATCCAAAAGCATCGAATGTATCTTTTTATTTTTTTGCTCTATGTAGATTTTAAATATGTAGACCTTATATCGTCTCTGTGATACTCCCCTGGGAAAGGAAGTGGTTTTGTGAAAGAAAACCTCACATCTATTCAATTGGCGGCAGAAAACTTGAGGGGGAAATCTTCGGCATCCCATTCTACATATCCCCCTTCTTACTTACTAGCACAGTTCTTAAAGATTGTCTGCTGAAGTATGAGTGAACAAGTATGAACGATGTATAGAAGTGGTAGCAGAGGAAGAAGAAAGATCTTGCTGGGAAGGTCCACGACTTTCTTTTTTTTTCTATTTCTGTACGAAAAAATAAAAAGGTTGGTATTTTTTTAGAAGTAGTAGTAGTGAAGTTTGGGGGCGTGGGGTGGAGTGTTTCAGTGGGTATGGTGGAACCCACTCAGCTATACCCTCAACCTCTTGCTATGTAAAGTAAGTTCTTGGTACTACTGCCGACCCTTGCTATAACCTAGTTCCGTGTTTTATATCCTTATCTTATATTCAGAGCGTTGAAAAGAGCATTGGTAAAAAAGGAGTTGGCTCAAACACACTCGCACACACACATATATATATATATATATATATGTGTGTGTGTGTGTGTGTGTGTGTGTGTTTATATATATGTATCTGGTGCGTATATACGAAGTAGTGGAAATTGGCGGAAGTATATATGTACAGAATATAGAAACTAACCCAGGCCTATACATTACTAGTAAGGAAAAATGAGAAAAAGGAAGGAAAAGTGTAGAAAGTCAATTTTAGATGTTGCAAGCTATTAGCGCTTATTTGGCGATCTACTGTAACCTGATATGATGAAAAATATAATGTATAAGGGGAGAGGGCATTGTTAATAAGATAATAACACTATTATTGATCTAAGTTTGGCTCTAATTTTAAAACTTTGATTATTCATTAAATCTTAAAACATCATATAAAACTAGTTACGAAAACAATGCAGACTTTACGTTAGAAAGCATGAATTTTCACAATCACACCATCACTTAATATCACTTTCACACTCACGCCACTTTCTTTCTTTCCTTTTATTACAAAATTCTAATTACAAATTTACTTCAAACTGGTAATTTTACTGAATGTGGTTTGAGAAATACCACGGCACTGATGGGTGGGTGAGTTGGAGGTGTGCTCCGCATTTGTAGACCCAGAAACTCGTACCGGCCGTTAAAGTTAAAACATAGCTAGAGAACACTGTTCAGAGGCCGGTAGTGCACTAAGAAGGCTCCGAGCGGGGGCACAATAGATCTTTCTGATCGCAGTGCATATCCCATTTAGAAAAAAGGAGAAATGAAAGCCAACACATTTGCCGAACTTGCAATTTATCAATGCATTTAATGGACATTTTTTTCTTTCATGGTGTAATGCACTGTGATCTTATCAGATCTATTGTGCCTCTCGGAGTCTTCTCAGTGCACTGCCGGCCTCCGAGCAGTGTACTCTTGTTACAGACAACACTGTCCACCACCGGACAGTGAGCCGTAAGAGGCTTCTAGGAAGAAAAAATCTAAGGACAGCAGCAGGACTCGAACCCGAGATCTCTGCGTTGCTAGTCCAGCGCGCTACCACTGAGCCATACCCTTCTTGATGGACATTAATTAATATTCTATTGATAGTAGCAGAATATATTTTAATGAAGTGGTTTTTCCGATAGAAGCCTAAAAAAAATAGCTTCCCTAAGAACGCTTTAAAAATAAATATTCTAGGTTAATGTTTCAAATAACAGTGCTAAGCATTTATGTAAGCATAGTTAGTGTTTGTAATTTAAAGAAAAATTGGAAAAAATTAAAACAAACAAAAATTATATTTAGTAATGACGCACTTTCGGTGGACAGATTTTGATAAAAACCTCCGAGTGGAATGTCTCCACTTATTAAAAGGAATATCAACTTTGATCCAGCTGTGATTTTTGTTTTTGAACTATTTTATTCACACAAACACACATACGTACACTCGTGTATAGATCATTCGTTAAAATCATTTTTTTTTCAAATTCAGAGACTTTGAGCGTATATTTCCGGGTGACCTCAGTTTGAAAATTTGGCTCAACGTGATTTTATTGTAAAGTTCCAATATTAATTTTTTTTTTTTACTAAATTTGTTTTAATTATCCGGATATTTCATGAGGGAAAGAATAAAATAAATTATGTTCATTTTATAATAAATACGAACATATATAACAGCGGGCCATTTGTACAAATCAACTATATAATGAAACATAACATACACTTAAATTTAAATCCCATGCCTACATGAAGGATTAATTGGGTCCATGAGAATAAAATCGTGAGATATTAACCGCAATAAATCTTTTGTAGATGTGGTAGTGGGGGTACTGTCTGGCGGAGGGGTGTAGGAGAGGAGTGGTGCTTCCTGGATAATTTAAATGTTAAATGTATCCATGGTAGGAGCTGGTCCAATTGTATGCTTTCTCTCTTTCTATCATGCTCTATACATCTCTCTCTTTCTCTCTCTCGGCGGAGGTGGCTGGGAGTGTGTGTTGAAGAACCAGAGAGTATTACTGGGTATGAAGAAGGGGTTGAGAAAGCTGGGGAAGTAGGGCGTTAGCAAGGCGATGGTGACGGTGTAATTGTGGAGTTGTATAGTTTGGTCGTGAGCAGGCAGGAAATACACGTGGGGAAGGTAGCTGGAGTATTTAGGGGTGGAGATGAGGGTGGTGAGGAATCCGATGTTGGAGGCAGAAGAAATGGTTGGAGGCGCATAAAACAGTGAGCGGAGTGGATCCCGCGGGATTTGCACCGCCTGCTATGCCATAATTATTCAGAAGTTTTGTTGCTACATGTTGCAAAGAGTAGAACTGTATTTAGATTTAGAGAGTTGACTCCGCCTTCATACTGCATACACCAATCTAATAGAGTTAGCTCTCGCTACCTAACCTCTGTGTACCTTTAACAACAATCTCTCCCTTTTGCAGCATCTTTTAGTGCGCCAAAATGTTTACAACAACTTCATTCTTATATTAAGTTCTGCATTTATATATATATACGTTTATATATATATATATACGTTTTGCACTTACTGATTACTTCCTGTTATTTTCTGCTGCATTATCTTACTCTAAACCATTATTATAAGCTTAAACTCCTTTTATTTATTTCAAACTAGAAACAGTTTCTAGAAGAGCCGCAGGTATTTCTTAATAAAGAGACTAATATCTAACTGTATTTGCTGCTGCACAAAATTT
Organism: Triatoma infestans; assembly: GCA_011037195.1. NCBI lineage: Eukaryota > Metazoa > Arthropoda > Insecta > Hemiptera > Reduviidae > Triatoma > Triatoma infestans. Next base: position 14,203 of record JAAEAF010010950.1, on the reverse strand, counting down.
CAATTATACACTCGCACGCCAATTTCTAGGAGCCCATTAAAAGAAAATGAATTAATTCTTTTAGAATACTGAATATTAGTTTTGTAGTTCTTTTAGAATAATAGCTTTTACCTAGGGAAGTGGCGTCTTCACCCCTCTGCTAGGAGAAGAGCAATTAGCATCTGGTTTTCCATATTTGAGAAATTCCCAATATCTTCTCGTTCCCATCCTATTCCCTTTCTCCCATAAGTATGGAACACATATGGAGACTATTCCTTGGTCCCTCGGGCAACAGTTCCAGCCAGTGGATGGACGTGCGATCTACCACGATATCCCTTGTAGAAGAGGAAACACTGAACTATGGGCGTAAGCGTCAATCCAAGCCCAGATTGGTCTATTAATGGATGTGGTTTGAACATAAACTCAAATAACTATGGTTTCAGCTGATTGAGAGCAAACTCACGATATAGATAGATAAGTACATTGCAAGAAAAAACTCCATTTTACAAAAATTAAGTTTACAATTAAAACATTTAGTAAGAGAATTATGAGTTTGAAGATAATTTTTCTCATTCATAACTGTATAAATTGCGGTAAGTAAAGTCTTGTGAGTGTTTCTTGCCAGATCTTTTCCTTCCAAAAATTTATATTATTTTGTGTGGGTGTGTGTGTATGAGAGAGAGAGAGAGAGAGAGAGAGAGAGAGAGAGAGAGAGAGAGAGTGTGTGTGTGTGGGGGAAGGAGATAGAGCTACTTTGGGAATGTTATCGACATTCAGTCAAGTCCCAATGTGTTTATATCGTCTTTGCATGGAGAAATATATAATAAATATATATACAGACACACACACACACACACACACACACACATATATATATATATATATATATGTGTGTGTGTGTATAAATAAACGTACAATACTATGTTTTACGAAGAGTGAGAGCAACCCTTAAACTCCCCACGGAGCAGCATGGTGTCAATACTATATACTGACGACTCGCAACAAACTCGTGAAGTAAAAAAAAACACTATCGCATATCATTGTCGTCTGTAAGGAAACAGGAAGAAGATTTCTTGCTGTATATTGCCTTTTCTTGTCGTCCTTGCTACCATCAAAAACATGATATAGGCTTTTCGCCTTGACACTTCAACAAATTCCAGCACACATACGCACACACACATCCTTTTGCACTTATCTAGGTGTTATATACATATATATATATATATATATATATATCTATAGATGTATACATAATATAATGTACGTGTCTCATTTTGGGTCGCGTTGTCACTTATTGTGAAAAAAGACATCTACTCCTTTTATTTTGGGATAATATATCTTGTTTTCCTGGATATTGTAGGACTGTAATATTTTCAGACAACCAACCATTTTATATACAGCACAAAACTGCTGTAAAAAATATTCAAAAATAAACAATCTCGATTATAGTGGCAGTAGAAAAAAAATCTTGTATCCTAACTAGTAACTGCAATTGAATAATCGATCCTTTGTTGAAGAAATTCACCAAAACCAGTGCTGACGATACTTTCTTCGTTTCAGAACTTCAGACTGAACCTCATCGGTGCTAACGTTCGTCCGCTATATGTCAAACTCATCTATAAAGTCGGGACGAATAGGCTACAACTTATAAGTATGGAGCCCCATCAAAAGTTCTGGTTAGCCCATAACTGTCTCCCAAAACTGCAATAATCAATTTAAGGATCGCCAAACAAAAGAAAACACTTTCCCATGAGGAAAGAAATTAAGTTATTCTATCTTCTGGAATTAAGTTATTCTGGGTTAAGGAATATGCTTCAACATTGTCACACAAGTGAAAACCAAAACCAGAAATTAACTGGATATTACCCAGCGTAGGTGATTCGAGATTAGCGCTGGCCATGGCCTAGCCTATTTAATAAAATAAATTTTATTTATTCATTCACTGAACAGAATAGGACGTTTTCGATGTAAAAGACGTCATCATTACTAGTATTTGCATTTAGTTGATGTCATCAATTATTCTTGAATCAACTATATTTAAATCTATTCTTTCGCCGAAATAGTCTTTAAAACTGAGAGTGCTGTATTCTACTTTTTGTTAACAGAGCTGTGTTCTACTAAAACAGTTCTTTAATTATTATTGTCTAATCTTTAACTTTTTATTAAAAAAAACAAAACCAATTATTGATTGTTTTGTGCCAAGAATATGGTTTGCTTGTCGTGAATTATTTGTTTTATAAAACTACTCGTTAGTGTAGACAAACACTTCTTCCATACTTGTTTTTATGAATTAAATAATTCATAAAAGTGCAGTATGTTAGACTGCTTCTTTTTCAGCTGAGCTGAAATATCAAATGTAATAATAAATGTATTCATTCACATTTAGTAAATACTACCTGCAGACGACCTCATTAGATCGGAAAACGTTCTGTTCTATTCAGTGAAAGATTAAATAAAATTTGTAATAATAATAATAAGTTTTGTTAGATCCGTGTTATAATATTTTAATATATTTCAAATATAAATTTACAAATTTCCTATTTTATGTTAATTATTTATTTATTTGTTTTTTGGTTTTGTCTGTATGACATATGTTAATTATTATTTCTTAAAAAAAAAAACTTTATTTATTTTATTAGTTGTTAAAGAATTTTTAGATAATAAATTAAAAGGTGACAGTAAACAAAATAGAAACAAAAAATTGTGTAATTTCACATAATTATAATGCTATGTTAGTATTTTTATAAACAATTAATAGTCAAAGCTATCACTTGATGGCAAGTAGATAGTGTTTACATTTTCATTGTAAATTTACATGCTTTCAAAATATTTTTTTATTTTTAAATATTATTGCGTGTCTTTCTTGAACATCTTCTTAATTAGGGATGTTGACATTATTTGATTATGGGGTTATATTGTCTAGCTGAGTGGTTCGAGATGTGGATCGCCAAACAAACATGTATTGCGTGGGTTATGTCGGATTTTGTGACTTACCAGCTCGTCAGTATTCTTCTATAACCGTGACGTTCAACGTAACTATGCATGGTAAATCCGACATTATTAGATTCCATTTCCGGTCTTGGCTTGAATTTTACGGTGATCTATTCATATGCGGAATTTATAGTAAATCTGTGTATTTAGCTGCCTCCTTCCCAAGACACCAGATCGTTAGTAGTAGTTGAACGATAAGCAATAGGAACTAGCTAGTAATGGATTAATAGTTTATCTTTCTCTTATTGTTGTGAGGGTAAAGAGTGCAATTTCCAAGTTTTTGAGAATGCTCTCCTACTATGGTAGGTCAAGTTTTTGAGTGTTTGGAAATGAACAGCAAAACGCAAAAATTTGAAAATCTGGTGTGAAACACTCACACAACTTTCTCTTACTCTAATAAATATAATTTAATCAATAAACTTTCTTTAAAATTGCAACTTTACACTGTTTACTTGGGCAGGTCATAAAAATTGTGGCAGGGATTTCACTTGTATATCTGAGCGGCTTTATGTAGAGTGCTCCATGTCAATACCAAGAAAGGTTGTGCATATTTAAATTTATACTAAGTGTTAGACCGCCAATACTCCATCAATTTTTTCAGAAAAATGTTTCAAATAAAAGTGATACGTTTCTATTTCAGCAGCAAGCTTGTCAAATTCAAAGAAAATCGTTAAACTATTTTCAAGAAAATTCCAAAAAAATTACAAATAATTCTCCTCGTTTTTGTGCTCTCTTGGCACTTCATGTTAAACAATTTTTTTCAAATTTGGAATTCTACCAACGCTTCTAATGTCTATTAATATAATGTAGGTTGTAAAGGAAAGCATGAAGCTACCGTTCCCCCACCAACCACTAAAAAATCAAATTTCTCTGGAAAATGATTCAAATAAAAGTGTTATAAAAGTGTGACGATAGTAGGTAAATGAAGTTTAACGAAAATCGCCGGTTTCGAGGTAATGACGAAAAACTGAAAAAAAAAAAACATTCTCTATCCGCATGGATTTCGTTCGAAATCTTCAATTAAACATTTTTTCGGCAAACAATGAGATATTTAAAGGAAAATTCCAAGTTTGAGGAAAGTTTGTTTTGATTGAAATCATTGGAGTGAAAAAAATTGTGTGAGTGTTGCACAGTAGATTTTTAAAAAGTTAATCATTTTCTCAACTAACATTTGGCTAAATATTTTTTTTTTGGAAACTTCTCCAATTTCTTACAGTGCTGCTTGAAACCGCTAACAATGAGGACGACCAACTAGTTACCATAATTATCATTTAATAAATAACTTTAAACTTCCAATAAATGTATCCAATAAAAAACTTTCACGTTTCCTATAAAAGCCAATTGGCATTAGATCTTGTTACATATTCACTTAGGTTATGTTTAATTTTTGAAGAGAATTATTGGGTAAATAGCGATACATCCCGGGCGTTTATTTTGAGCAATATTCATTACGTAGTTTCTATTCACCTGTTGAATTCAGTGCTTTCTAATAAATTGAAGACTGGATAGTGTGTCTGTAGGTTTGTGTGTGTGTGTGTGTGTGTGTGTGTGTTTGTGTCAGTTAGTTCAGTTATTTATAATGTAAAGTAAGACAGAGTGGGAAAAAGGTCCTCTCTCACCCACTCCCACTCAGACTCTCTCACTTACTCATTATAGATGGAAAGCTACATCTTTAGGTTGATATACAGAGCGGATATAAGGGTTGATGTCTTAGCCCTCTTTGGTTGCCCTTTTTTTCACAAGACAGTTAAAGAAGAGAGAGAAAAAAATTGAACTTTACATCTCTTGCTGATATTCTGTCGAAGACGAGCCATTTTACTCTACTTCTTCGACTTTCTAAATCTTTTTTTTCTTTCCGTCGCAAAATTTCCTCCTAGATTTGGGAACCGCGATGGCATTACAATCCAGAGAGCTTTATCGATCTGGGCTACTCATGCTTAAAGTATGCCAACAGGTATGTAAAACTTCTTCCGCATTTACCAAATCTTACAATTTCAGTTTTTCTTTCTCTTCCTTTTTAGAAATGAAAACCATAGTTTTCTAGTTTAGGCAGCATTATGATTATGTGTAGGTACAGTACGTGCCCTAAAACAATATTCACTTTTCTGGCCAGTTCTCGAAGGAGACAAAATTCCAGGGACGGATTTCATTTTTTAATTTTATCTGAAGTAATTATATTAATTTGAATGATATTGAAAATTTAGTGAGAATATGATAATAAGGACATTTATATCGACAAAGATGTATTTTAAAGACGGTATTCTTTTGTTTTTGTATTTGCCGCTTCCTCATGCTAAAATTGGAAATGTAGCAATCGCGATAGATTTTTTTTTTTAAATTGAGTTTTTGCTGAAAAGAGTGTTTTCTCGGATGCCCTGAACCGAAAAGTTTTCGGTTAAAATTCTTCAAACGGGCACAATTTACTTTAACTTTACATTTATTCTGCAAAATTCATGAAAAAGCTGCCATCGATTTTCTTTAAAATATTAATAAACCTATCACTCATACACATAACTTGAATCTTTTTCCCGAGAAAATTATTTTAGGGAAGTTGTGATTTTTAGGCTTTCTCTAAACTGTTATTAAGCCTAAACTGTAGAGGATATAATAAAGCCTTCTATATTAACAATTAAGAGTAATGAAATATATTGAAAAATCCTAAGTTAGAAGACGATTGATTTGTCAACTGGAAGTTGTATTGTGTTGGAAGAGAAAGTAATGGTGAGAAAGTTCTTTTATCAAATCTTTTTAAGAAAAACATTTATAGCAAAAATGGGATTAAAAAACTGAGAATAAAACATTGGAAAAGCTGTCCAGTAGTGGGCTCCATAAGCATTACTATTCTCCAGATACCACGAAATCAATTAAAGAGACCCAGGACAGTTCAGAATATCGTCTAGAAATATGAATAAACAAAAATGTATAGATAAGATGCTGTAGAACTTTCTATTTTGAAAACTTTGATTAGGAGAAAGATAAATGAGCAATATGAATGCTTTGATTAGGCGAAAACTGGAATAATTAACGACTGTTCGCAAGAAGTAAAGACTTGTCTATTTTCGCGGCCTGTGATCCTAATGTATAATGTATAGCATGAAACTGCGAATAAGGTATGTAGTCACCTCTCGACATTTGTGTATCAAAACTTGTTTCCGTCGTCTTTACTTCGTGTTTTTCTAATTCGGCCGATAGTAGGATACAAAATAAAGCAATGAAGAAAGTATGGGTAAGAAAAAAAAAAACGGTTTTCCTGCAGAACAACATCTGTTTGCTACCTTGCGTTTTCTTGTAACAACTTGGTTTTGAAGTGTTAATAAAATCTAACATTTAGTTGTAAGATATCTGCTAATTACTGGGCAAAATATATTTAAAAAAAGCTTGTAGGGAAATTTCTGCAATTCTACTTAGCAAATATTTGAAATTAATTAAGAATAGATCTAATTGCATTATTCCAAATGCATTATATTAAGTAAATACGAAACAATAATAGATGTTCTAATAAATGGGACATCATCACCATCAGTAGTAGTCCAACAACAGGCGAACTGCAAATGGTGGGGACAGCCTCCAACATCCTGTACAACCAACAATATAATTCACTCCTCTGTCTTCTCTTTCTTTTGTTAACTTCATCTGAAGTATTTATTATATTTATTTGAATGATATTGTAAACTTGTGAAAATATGATATTGATATTTATAACGACGATTAATATAAAAGATAGGGAAGGGAATAGCTAAGTGGTTAGCGTAATGGACTCTCATGCGGAGGACCCGGGTTCGAGTCCAGCTGTGCTACCCTTAGATTTTTTCTTCCTAGAAGCCTCTACAGCTCATTGTCCGGTGATGGACAGTGTTGTCTGTAACGAGAGAACTGTCCGGAGGCCGGCAGTGCACTGAGAAGGCTCCGGGCGCCAAATGACCATAGATGTTGACGCGCGCCTAAAATTAAAAAAAAAAGTATATATAAAAGATGTTATTCTTTTGTTTCTCTTTTTGCTTAAATGGCAAGACGCTGTGCCTGGCGCAAGCATCCGTCATCATATTGCAAGAATTTTGCGGGGTGAATCGTTTGCTTAAGTATATTTTTTTTAAATAATAATAACCTCTCTGATTGGTACTTGACATATAGAACGTCCAATAGTTCATAAAATATTTTCCCCGTTTTACAACAGATAAAGGCTGACACTTACAGACACAAATCATAAAATCTATAGTCAGATATTTTACAAAAGAAACGAACTAGTATTGACAAAAATAGCAAAAATAAATTATTAATGCTGATTCGTTTTCAATTTCAGCGTTTTCTGCTACCATTTATACTTTCTTACAAGTATAGGTTTACTGAACGATATAGTCCAGTTCTTCCAGTGTTGGCGGCGTATGAATGAATTATGAGTGAATGGTCACTTCCAGTATGGACTTATGAAGAAGGAAGAGAAACAAGTAATCTCTTATATCTTATAAATAAGATATTCCCGGACGGCCGATAGAAAAAGATATATCTTAAAAAGGATTTTTTATAAGGGATAAGATGCTACCAGGAAAAGCATATAAAATGTCGAGTCATGTCCTTTATTTCATTTTTAGATAAATCACTAGGTTTAGGTGAGATATGTGCTGTTATTGGTTACTTCTTTTTTTTCCTTATATACAGCAGCCCTCAATTCTTTCTTATTTATTGGTTTTTATTATGAACTTGATTGCAGCAATATCCTTCTTATTTTTATTACTTTTTGCATTAATGGCAGTTTTTCTTCTTCTTTACTTTCTCGCTAAGTGGTCGTACTTACTGGTTGGTGTTTATTTCTGAAGAAAAATTTATGTGATGAAGTTCTTTTTTTAGTTTTTTTGTTTTTTATCGATTTATAGATAAACATAATTATGCCAGCTCGCAATGCAGCAGTTACATCAAATTTTGACTGATCTCAGTTTCCCCTTCTCAGGGGGAAGGGGACTAGTATTTATTCAGGAATCTTAGCATCGCTGCCCTAACCTAATAGTAAAGGCATTCTTAACTCTCACTTTTACACTCACACAATAAACATGGGGGCCTGTTTACAGACGATTAAAATATTATTACAAAGACACAGGAGTCACAAGGAGCCAGAATAGTTGTTGTAGGTCGCAGTCGGTTACTGTACTATATTTTTTTATTTTTTAGTATTTCTTCTTCTCTTTTTTCAAAAGAAAAATCTATGGTGAAACAATCACGCGGCTACCTCTTAGCAATTTACACACTTCGTTTTTAGGACGGTTTCAAGATTGTTAGATGCGGGAGAACCCAAACTACAAGAAAACGACAGTATTAAAGGATGCATGACGTTCCAGTTGTGACTAGGCCGCCCGGAAATCAATTTTCTTGGAAAAAGTTTAAAGATAAGTGATAGTAATATTATATTTGTATGTAATTAATATAAAAGGAAAATTTGCTGTGAAATGTTCACACGACTTTCTCTTACTCTTGTGAATACAATTATAAAATTGACAGCACTTCTTTAAATTTGGAAATTTTTACTTAGTTCCCGTAACTCAAGTACAGTGGTAGTGGGATATATACTGGTTAGCTCAGACAATAATAGAAACTATATGTGTTGCCATTGTAATCCAAAAGATAGCGCTAAAACAACACCTTTTATCATTTGAAATCTAACTTCACAGATTCCGCAGAAATATAACAATTTTTTGTTTAAATTCAGATCATGATTCAGAAAAAAAATTAATTTGATGAACAAATTGATAATGTCTGTGTAAAACAAAAAAATTAATTTAATTATTTGATATATATTAAAGTTACTTTGTTTAAGTAATATGATATGGAACCTGTTGAATATGCTTTTTGTTCAATACGATAAAAAAAGAGGAAGAGTGATGGCAGGATTACCGCCCTGAGAGTTCAAGAGGAAAAATATAAAAGTAACAGTTGTTATGCGTATAATAAATGCAGCAGTCAACTTAATGCATGTATAGTTGTGCTTATCTAAACTATAAGGTCAGAGAGGGTGAGAGAGTCAGAGAGAGGGAAATAGTGGGAGTTTCTAGTTGATGTCTGTGTCTGAATGCCGCAAGTTAGAGAAATGAGTGTTTACAACAAGCTGCAGAAGAAGATAGAGAAGTAGGAGATGAAGAAAGTGGTAGCCTGAAGGAAGTAGAAGGATCAAACACCTGACGATATGTGCACACTCAAAGTTGATTGTTAGTCATTTATTCAACAATGTAGGGGAAATATCTTTCTCAAGCTCCTCTCACTCCCCATTTACCTCGCTCATATATATACGTAATATAACGCAATCATATATATATATGTTTAATGTGAGATGAGTGCATCTCTCTGCTATATCTTCCTTGGTAAATTGTTATAGTAATATTGAGTCTGTTCATCAGATGATGATGACGATGATGGTGATGATGTTATTGCGGATCATTATGGTTTATATACTGCATGTCACTTTACACTTCACTTAAATATCATTAATCCTCTTAACATATCCTGTAATCATCTTTTCTTTCTATAAATATCAGCAGATATATTTCTTTTATTTCTTCAATCTAAATTATCTTGAAATTTATGTCTGTTATGCCGTCTCATATAAGGAAGTGCATGTTATGAATTTCATATTTTGAAAGAAAGACGAAATAACTATTGACATAAATCCTCTATATTCTGGCAAAATTTGTCATACTTTTTCCGATTTATATAATCCAGATTACGAACAAGAAAGACTCTGATCGTTCAAGGAAGAAGTAGTTTGGCCAAGAGCTGAACATTGTCTTGATTATATGGGAATACAAAACACAAGACTACGTCTTTGCTTTCTTACAATCCAACATTTCGCTCCTATTGCAATAGGCTTCTTCAGGAGAGTTGCTACGTGAATTCTAGACCAACCAAATAAAAATCTGAACACAAATACCAGAATAATCATAGCAAGTTTAAATTGAAACTTAATTCCAAATATCGCTCTTCGCAGGATAAAGCTTCTTCTTTTTCTCCTCATAGTCTTCTGTATTCTTCAGTAGATCGGCGAGTGTGCCGCTTCAGAAGTTTCTCTCAATATATATATATATACGTCTCATTTTTCTTATCTCTGGCTTTTTTATATTTATCGTCGAACAAGTTAATTTGGTTAATTCAAGTTAATTTCTTTAGCAACCTAGGCAACTCGATTCTAGTCTTTCTCCCTTTGAGATCCCAGGACTCCTAGTAGGTTCAGGCCTCTAATTTTCTTACCATTTCTTCTTAAGAAGTTGTTTCGAATATTTACATTTTCCAGATTCACAATATGTTACAGCCTAAAAGGCTTTTAAAATTATTCGTCTTGCTATAGATATTCTTGATCTTATTCGTGTGGCCACGAAGAATGTATGAATGAATGATCTGATTTTCATTCCTCTACCATCCCGATGATACGTGGATTTATACTTAGCAATTCTGGGAATGATTAACATTGAGTTCAAGAGGAAAAATATAAAAGTAACACTTGTTATGCGTATAATAAATGCAGCAGTCAACTTAATGAGGATTCAGAGGAGGATATAGATGTTGTGGTGGTTGGTTCCGCAGAGCTGGAAAGCATCAGAGACATTTTCCGAGAGTGTGTAAACTAAATTTGCTAATATGTGTGCAGGAAAATGGTAGGTGTGTGTGAAGGAAAATGGTAGGTATGTGTGAAGGAAAATGGTAGGTATGTGTGTAGGAAAATGGTAGGTATGGTGTAGGAAAATGGTAGGTATATGTGTAGGAAAATGGTAGGTATGTGTGTAGGAAAATGGTAGGTACGTGACAAAGTTTAAAGAAAATCGTTGAACCGTTTTCAAGAAAATCACGAAAAAGTGAAAGAAAAAACATTTAGTAAAGACGCACTTTAGTTGATGTATTTCGTCCAAAACCTACCTCTTGTCATACGCGTGGATGATATCGAAATGGAATATCAAGTTTAAGCTTCCTGTGATTTCTGGTTTTCCAGATATTTTGTTTACACAAACACAACACACAAACTTAGACTATTCGCTAAAAACTTTTAAGGGTCTTCGAAAAGTATATTTCCGGTCAAAACTCAATATAGAAAATTTGACACGATCGCAGTATTCTCTTAACAGCAATAACAAATAATAAAAAAATCTTCAGTTTTAGTTCTTTAAATTCATTTTTTTTTACTTTCTTGCCTTCTTTGTTTCTATCCTTTTTTCTTTACATATCTCAGAAATAATACCGGAAACAAGTGACAACTATGTCATTGAACTTGGCCACTTTTTCTTATTTCAAAATGTTTCTCTAAATAAAATAAAATTATTAAAAACAATTTACTCGTTCTTACCTGTCAAATTACCTGTCAAACTATTTTTTTTTTTCAAAAATTAAATTGATAGTTTAATATGTAGTATATATATTTCTAAATCATAACTGAGTAAGAAATAATTGTAGTGGAACCTGGTAGATAGACCGTGCTCTCTATATATTTCGTGATTGTCTTCTATCTCCTCCTCCCGTCCACATTCCTATCTTTTATCACAACTGTTACCCAGACGAGAGATTGTATACATATATCCAGCTGGGTCATGCACATTCTTAACTAACATTATCTAGTAATAATTATTATTTTTTTTTTTCTCTTTCTTTTAAACTGTTTTATTATCCGTTATAATATTACTAAGTTAGAGAGAGGGTGAGAGGACTCCTACATTCACAGTTGTTTTATACGTATATACATCTAATTACGTGTACAGTTACAAACTACTTATGATATGCCCTACAGGGTATTTGTAATGTTCTAAAAAAATACCCTTTAGGGGAGGCATAAGAATAACGGGGCCGTAAGCTAAACCAAAAATAAAATTAAAAAACATAAAGTTAATTAATAAATAGTAACAAGTCTACATAAATAAATAATTAACATAGATGGAATTAACATCATCCAAATAACACAATCATTTATAGTTTTCTGTTTCGGTCGTTCAGTTCAGTTGAGGATTGTTTTCTTGTAGATTTTCTTGTTTTGTTTTCTTGTTATAATTTTTTTTTTTTGACTTTTATTGATATTTACAACTGCAACAAGTAAATATGTTAAATGAAATTAATTAAATTTATAGGATTGTGAATTGGAGAGAAAACAGCCTGTGATGGTCACGAGGCGATCTTCTCTTTAGCCGCCCTCCTGGATTGTCGGGAATAGTGTTTGAACGAAGCTGGTGAATTGAACGATTAGGATGAGCAGTTGTGGATGAATGGCATTTATGAAAACGAGTTTTGGCTAGATGGTTAACGAAAGGAATGTTTAGATCAGAATCGACGGTGAGGTTAGCAACATAGTAGGGTGGATTGACGATTTTTCGAAGGATTTTTGATTGAAACGTCTGGATACGATGGAAATTGGAACGCTTGGTTGTTTCCCGATATTTCTCTGCCACAAGACCAGATAGGTCTTAGAGGCAGTAGGTAGAAAAGTTTTTTATTTTGTAGTGTAAGTATGGATCGTCTTCTAGTAGCCTTGACAGTTGTCTGAACCATCTATTTAGTTCGAGTCATTTGAGTTTAGTATGGGGATTCCATGCCAGTCTTTTGTCTAGCTGGAAACCCAGATAATGTACGTTATCGATGGGACAGTTTAGAGTTTGCTTAATGTGGATCGCTGGGAAGATTTTCTTTTACCCATTGTAAATACAGTGTATTTACTTTTATGTGGATTAACTTTTATCTTCCACTTTAAGATTCCAGTTACTGGATATGTTTTTTTTAGTAAGCGAAAAGCATTCAGGGTTGGAAGTTTGGGGAAAGGATTATAGCTTGCAGTTTGTCCTGTTAAAAATTTTAAAGACAGATAATATGCTACAAATATGCCAATAATTAAGAACAATTGATTTTATTCTTCACCAAATCTTACAATTTACATTATTATTATTATTATTTTTATTTTACCTAAATACATTACATAACAAGTAGCATAAGGTACGTCAAAACTACATAATAAACAATAAGTTTGCTAGTTCAAATAGTCATTGCTCTGATGTTTGCACTTTGTACTCACTAAAAAATAAACAATATCCAACACTGTACAATATCCAACATTAAATTCTAGTTCGGGAAAGCTAACCAGCTGAGTGGTACTGGACTCCCACGCGGAGGTCCCGGGTTCGAGTCCAGCGGTGCTGCCCTTAGATTTTTTTTCTTTCTAGGAGCCTCTACAGCTCACTGTCCGGTGATGTCTGTAACGAGAGAACACTGTCCGGAAGCCGGCAGTGCACTGAGAGACTCCGGGCGCCAATGGACCATAGATGTTGACTTAAAAAAAAAAATTCTAGTTCCCACAATTGGTTAGAAGCTAGGACCCAGAAATAATAAAAAAAAAGACACACTTACAGTTCGCGAGGTTGCAATCTTTTTATTATAAATAATACTTTAATTAGCACTATGTTAATCTCCAATTATGACGTAAAAAAAAAATAGTTTTATTTTCTGCAGCAATCATGCACTAGCCCCCAGCCACGTGATACTCACTGACAAACAACCAAAGAACGATTGCGATAAATAGAATCACTTGATGGTTTACTACTGTCCACTATCGATATAGATTTTGATTGAGAGTTGTATCGATGCTCGAAATTTCTTTAACACGGATGTCCACCCTCAAGTCGCCCTGACTTGAAAAGTTATGAACCAATTTAATGCGGTTGTAGAAAAAGTTTAATATTCAACATTCATTGATTCGCTGCGCTTGCAAGGACAATACCTGAGCTCGATTCGTAAATAAGCATTACCTTACTCACGTTTGATAAATGCATATTATTCTGTTTGGGTGTTTTGTGTGTATGCGTATGAAAACAAAATATTGAAAATTGAAAAATCGCAGGAAGATCAAAGTTGGTATTCCGTTTACGTGCACCACCGGCAATCCGATTGGACGGATTCGATTAAAATCCTATCTAATGGAAGTACGATTTAGTGAGCGGTATTTTTTCTTTCTGTTATCGCGATTTTCTCGAAAAAGGAGTAAGAGGAAATGAAACCGGTTTTCCTTTAACATAATGCGATTATAGTATATTTTTCAAGATAATAATCTATCATTGTTGTGGTGGTTGGTTCCGCAGAGCTGGAAAGCATCAGAGACATTTTCCGTGGTAGCCTGCTTCATTTTGTGGTCATCGACCGGTTTCGGGCGTTCGCCCATCTTCAGGATGCGTTTTTCAGACAGTGTGACAACACAGACTTACACAGAGCAAACTTAGTTTTTCACACT
>JAAEAF010010949.1:0-15448 GCA_011037195.1 Triatoma infestans | reverse complement strand
AAAAAAAAAATACGTGTCCCCGTAGTTTTTTTGTTAGAAATCCAAATTTTATTTGTAAATTTGTTTTCGGTGCTTCCAGAAGCAAGATACAGGCACCAACTTCATTTTTTTTCGAATGCGGAGGTGTGGTTTTTATTTAAGAAATAGATTCCTCTATTTTTTGTAAAAAAAATTTACTTGAACGGTTTTTTCTTTGAGCGATATTTTACAAGTTATGAATGAAAACATGATTCCTATAAGAAATTTCAAAATGATATTATAACGGTTTTTTGATTGAATAAGAAGAAAAGTACTATTTTATTATAAATTTTACTCCTCATTAATTACAGATCTTGCTCGAACTGGCCCCCACCATTAGAGATGTATTTCTTTGGTCGTAAGGTACAATTGGCAGGAAAAAGCATGTGTATGCATCTCTAATAGAGGGGGTCAGTTCGAGCAAGATCTGTAATTAATGAGGAGTAAATTTATAATAAAATAGTACTTTTCTTCTTATTAAATCAAAAAACCGTTATATCATTTTGAAATTTCTTATAGGAATCATGTTTTCATTCATAACTTGTAAAATATCGCTCAAAGAAAAAACCCGTTCAAGTAAATTTTTCTTTCAAAAAATAGAGGAATCTATTTCTTGAATAAAAATCACACATCCCCATTTGAAAAATGAAGTTGGTGCCTGTATCTCGCTTCTCGAAGCACCAAAACAAATTTGCAAATTAAATTGGATTTCTAACAAAAAACTAGGGGGACACGTATTTTTTAGTTTTTTTTTTAGCTATCTTAGTTTCCGAGAAAAAGTCGTTATCCATATACCTTGGGACACCTGTGTATAACCCACGCAGCACTATGTAGTATTTTGAAGTTTATACACTCGATGACTTTCGTTTACTTTCGATCTAATTCGGCTGTAAATGAATTCAGTATAACTTTATCTTTAGCTTTTTACCGGCCCGCGAAATATTAAGCTCTATTCTTATTGGTTCTGCAGGGGTGAAACGATTGAAAGACGCTGCTCTAGACAGCAGGCTGAACAAAAAAGATACAAGTCTGGCTGTATCTTTCCCTTCTTCTTCTTTGGCCACCTGTCGCCCGACATTCTTAAGAGGTGGCTCGTACAAAGTGAGAATCCATTTCTTCTCTGATTGCTGCATTTTTTACTTTGTCTACTCTTGAAACCTTTGCAGACCTTCCCCAGAAATCCATTTTGAAAACCTATTAATTTTCTGGAGTATATTTTAGCGAATGTCCAGATCGCACTAGCATACACTATGCTCTCAGCTTTGCCGAGTAGGTAATACTTGTGAGGAAGCTGCGAAAAGGTAGTAAATAAGCAGCTCCCGGATCAACAAAGAAACAAGTTTTATATGACGTGAGATAAAAATTAAATTAAATTGCGTTGCCTGAACGCTCGCTCTTCGTACTGCAAAATTTAATGGTATTTTACAGAATTCCTTTTTATGTGAGAGTGTGTGATGCTTCCGGTGAATAATGGAAATTCTAATTCAATTTTATTCGTTGTTTTGTAAACAATAATTTAAATAAAGAGAAATATATTTATATATCCTTTAGTTAATGAACAGTTTCAGTAATTAGTGTGTTTTCATTTAAAATATAGAAACTGGATATTAAAAGCTGTATGATTTAGGACGATATAGATCAACTAATATAATAAATAGATTAAAATATAATACGTGAGTGTGATGTGATGAGTTCGAGTCTAGACTAATGGTACTCAGAATCCATGGTTGTACCGTTAGGTAGTTCTGCTTTTCCCAAATGCGTATAATTATTGGAAGCATCATTGTATATTATGCTAAAAGTCTTTGAATAGTAGTTACTCGTAATAATACTCGAAGTAGTAGTTACTCGTAATACTAATCAAAGTAGTTAGTTACTCGATATAGTTCTTGAAGTGATAGTGGTTAAAAGCCAAGATGCCTTAAATTGTAATTAGTCTATTTTCTCCTAAAATCCATAGGATTTTGATGCGACGAGATTATTAAGATGTGAGGAGTCTAATTGTGCCAAGTTATTCACGCATAAAAATTCACAAGTTTAATGACAATCTTGCGACAAGCGCTGCCGGGTGTTGTTGGAGAGGGACTCAACCAACAGTCGGTGAGAAGACAAATACCCTTGAGCACGAGCAAACCTGAAATCAAGCTCCAGGTTCTCCTGGGTTGGGGGTTGTGGGGTAGGTTGGTAACCCTCCAATGGAAAAATTCTCAAAAGCTCATAAATTGGATCAAAAGCAAAAGCCGGATGTTTTATAAGATAAAAGATTTAGGCAACTTACAAGGCTTTTAAATAAGGGATGTTGCAAGAAGAAGATAAGAAGCCTGTTTAATAAAAAGAAGAAGTAGTAAAAGAGCTGGACAAAGCTGGGATATATATTATAATCGTCATAGAAACTTATTTTTAATAGCAAGAAAAAAAAACTCTTTGTAATAAAATGACAAAAACATTGATGACAAAACTATATTTTCCAATGAGTAACAATTATTAATAAAGATATATTTGCTGATTAACTTTAAACAAATATTACTAGAGTGATTAAAGAGAGAGACTTTATACGTAATCGCATAGAAATTAGGTCGATCTATATACGTGTAATTAAACATGCATAATTAAGTGATATGGCAAACCAGTCTGGCTAACTTTGATCTAATAATCAAACAGAATTCTGAAGATAAATATATATATATATATTCAAATTTCAATTTATTCCCATTAAAAAGTTTTTATTTTCAATTAATTTTTTTGAAATTGTTTTATTCATTAATTTAATTGCAGGGTCAATATCTTATTTACTTTAATTAGGCATGAAATTAATAAATTACACTAATATAATGTAATATTGTGATTTTTCAAATATTGAACGAATAGAAAAATGAGAGAGCAATTAAAAATAAGAAAGAATTATTTCAGTCCAGATTACCGTGGCAAAAAATCAAGCAGCTGAAATGCTTTTTCTGACTGTTAAAATTATATATTATTAAGGAAATTACAGAGTTAGTTATATAAAATGTTTACTATTCATAAAGTTGTTTCCAGAAAGTGGTATAAATATCTGGCGTTCAGGTACAATTAAGGTTAATACAATTGCAGCAGGGAGAGGGAGTAGAAGAGAAATAAGAAAATGTAAAAATATGAATGGTAAGATGTTAGTTATTAAATAAATTGTTCCATGTAATATAAGGAATATTTATATTATTAAAAAAATATTAGAATTTTAATCCAAGAGCTCCCAGCACACTATCAGTAAATTACGTGGCATGTAATTCAGCAATCATTATTTTCTCTCTTTCGTTAGTGAGGTATTACTAGTATTAGATGATACCAAATTTTCGAAATTGATATTTGAAAAATACCTTACTATGGCCTCTTTCTTATCTCAGTAGAAAACGAGGCCCTCAACTTTTAAGGTCCCCTGTGAATAGAAACAATGTTTATATATATAGAGAGAGAGAGCCAACAAAAAGAAAAAGTAAAAATAAACCTAACCACAAACTTTTATCTATTATTCTTTGTATATCTATTATAGCTGTTAATAAAAGGAGGAAAAAAAACCTGTAATGCCAGTAGTTTAATACAAAAGAAACAAAAAGAAACAAGTTTTATATGAAGTAAGATAAAAATTAAATTAAATTGCGTTACCTGAACGCTCGCTTTTCGTACTGCAAAATTTAATGGTATTTTACAGAATCCATTTTTGTATAAGAGTGTGTGATGCTTCCGGTGAATAATGGAAATTCTAATTCAATTTTATTCATTGTTTTGTAAACAATAATTTAAATAAAGAGAAATATATTTATATATCCTTTAGTTAATGAACAGTTTCAGTAATAAGTGTGTTTACATTTAAAATATAGAAACTGGATATTAAAAGCTGTATAGATCAACTAATATAATAAATAAACAAAGTTGTCTTCTGTTCACAAACATAACAAGGGAATAGTTAAGTGGTAAATAAAGAGTAAATAAATTATAAATGAATAGTAACAAGGGAAGGTAATAGCTAAATGGTTAGCGTACTGGACTCCCACGTCTATTCCTCCCAAGTCTATTATTTGACCTGTATCTATTTATCATATTTTTTCCAAGGAAAGGAATTAGCTCAGCGGTAGCGCGTTGGCTAGCAGTGCGGAGATCCTGGGTTCGAATCCAGCTGTGCTGCCCTTAGAGTTTGCTTTCAAGGAGCCTCTACAGCTCACTGTCCGGTGATGGACAGTGTTGTCTATAACGAGAGAACACTGTCCGGATGCCGGTAGTGCACTGTGAAGGATTCGGGCGCCAATGACCATAGATGTTGACGCGCCTTAAATTTAAAAAAACAGAAAAAAAACAATAATGTCACAGAATATTTAACAATCCAGTATCTATCTGCAGCTTTTTGATAATCAAAATAATACTTCCTCTTTCTAAACAGAAAAAATAAAACAGAAGTATTATTCCGTTGATTGGAATCATCAATTGAAAGAATCAAATGAACGAAAAAAAGCAATGATGAAAAATCCCGGTTTTTCCAAAGTGGAAGGGATTTAGAATAACCAATTATTGATTTAAAACTGACTTATGTGAACTGGGTTTTCCAACTATTTCCATAAAGCTGTAGATAAGATTAAAACGTAAGAAGTAAACCTCTTTACAAAACCTCTCTATTTATCTCATTCCTATCTTACTCAAAATTAGTAACGTAAATGGGATCCGACAAAGGATCCGAAGAACTTAATTACTCCTTATCTAGGCCAAACTAGGGAAGGAGAATTCCATATAAATAGAGGCGAGCTAGCCCTACAGAGGAGTTATCGACACCAGTCAGTCAACATCATTCTACGTACTTTCTATTCTCAGTCAGTCTGCCTCTCTCTTAATTATTCTCTCGCAACCTTTACTCTTGTAGTGGAAGTGCGAAATGAAAAATAATAATTTTTAAAAATAATTTATCTAATTTTGTTAATATATTAGACTGTGAATTTGACTTCAAAAAGAGTGTATTTTAGTGACAGGTACTGTAAATTCGGATCATTAAACAAAGGCACAAAATCCCGTTAGGGTAACTCTTTTGTATAAGAGTATTCCCCCGCGAGAGAGAGAGTAATTCCAAAGAAGAGAGTCTAACACTAGCTTTCAAAGAGTAAAGAGTACATAGACAGTCTTAACTCAGCCTTCAAACAGAACACTTAAGGAATCGCCCTCTTCAAATCAGTGCCAGTTATAACTTAAAACATAAGAGTTTAGCATTTAATCTAGATTAATTAATTGATTTATACTTAATCGCTATGATATTATAAAGCTATTTAAATTCAGTTAGAAAATATATTTATTTTATAATCAGTGGTGCTTTCTTGATTATATTCTTATATTCTATCTCAAACAAACATACAAGCCCTTTTCGCTAAAACGCTCACGCCACAAGCTACCTACACACATCATCACACTCAAACATTACACTCTCAAATATCATTCAACAGTGTAAAGTCCTTGCAGTTATTATATATTTAATTAATTATAGTGTCCAGCGCATCTATAGTTCATTCTCCTAAATTATCTCTAATTCTCTCCTCCTCACAGTAATATATTCTTATTATGTATATGGGTTTGGCAAGATTACAATCACACGGACAGTCTCAAAATCTTGAAAAGGTTCATAATTATCAAAATATTTATATTGACTAACCGTGCTGATTTAATGATGAAGAGTAAAATATTACAGATTATATTATCGATTTCAAAAATATGTTCTGAATTTTAAAATTCTATGATGGCATTGTAACATACGATAACAATGGTTAACTGCTATCCGCAAGATAACGCTACTGTCGCTGCTTCCACATTAGAACTGTCAAGTTTGGGGAACAAATACCGCCCCGCTTCACTCGCCACAGGATTTCATGCTCAAGAAGATGTCCAGATTTCATAGACAGACTATCATTAACAGTTCACATCACCTTCCGAGCTGACCAACTAACATTACCTGACCCTCTCTGACTCATCTCTCTTTCCTATAATTCCATCTTTGTATTAATTAAGTCCTTAGTAATAAATTACAGGTGCATATTTAATAACAGTGTGGGAAGTTAGGTCTTTAGTTCATTAATTATCCAAATCTCCTTCAAATATCTTTCACAAATATATTGATTTTAAAAGAACCAAAGAAATACCTGTAATTCTTTTGTTGATTTAATGTGGTATTAGAGTTGATGTGGTGATACTTATTACTTCCTCCCTAGTAAACCTTATATTACCATTTTTCGTGTTTACTGGGCGTGTCAGTTTTATGAATGTGGATTTTAAAACATGTTTTGAGATACCCTAATCAAAAAATAATTTGTTATAATTTGTTTAGTTATATTTGAGCATATGTATGGTATCTATGAGTTTCTATATATGCATAACTAAAAAACGTGAAAACACATTAATTATGTAGCTTATGAAGAGCTCGATAATCCTATGGATTTAAGGGGAAAATGGACTAATTACAATTTAAGGCTCTTGCTTTTAGCCACTATCACTTCAAGAACTATTACGAGTAACTAACTACTTTGATTAGTATTACGAGTAACTACTACTTCGAGTATTATTACGGGTAACTACTATTCCAAGACTTTAGCGTAATATACACAATGACGCTTCCAATAATTATACGCATTTGGGAAAAGCAGAACTACTTAACGGTACAGCCATGGATTTTGAGTACCATTAGTCCAGACTCTAGCTCATCACATCAAACTCACGTATTATATTTTAATTCTTACTTGTGAATAATATAGTCTCATAGCAGAGTAGTTAATTTACAGAAAATTAAAATAGAACATAACAGCAAAGAAAGGGGAAAAACGTTTTTTCATTTTTTACACCGTATCCGGTGTTGGCTTTCCCTGCCACAAACTTCTGGCAGCCCAATAAAGCTAAATTAATAATAATATAAAAAAAGTAATTTACAAAGGCAATCAGATAACACATATAAAACTATAAATTAATACACATTAAAAGAAGTAGAAATAAAGTAAAAAAGAAAGAGAAAATCATGACAATGATGAACGTAAAACTTCTTAACCTTGATATGGATTTAATTACAATAGAAACATCCAGGGCCTAATATTCACTATGGGGCAAATAATGGAAATGGTTATGAGAAGGGTAAAGGAATAGCAGTTTGCTTCATAGATTTGGCAAAAGCTATTCTAAAGTAAAGAAGATATGCTGAATGCTTTAGAAGAGAATGAAGTAAACAAGGGTCGAGTTTAAGCAATTAGCACCCACTCGAAAAAAAGTGAAGCCTGTACAGACAAGTTCACGTACCTTCATAACGAGAACGGGTTTCGGCAGGGGTGCAGCCTGAGCCCTCTTATATTTATTACACTTTTACACTCTGCAACTTCGCAAAGCTAAACCCCTGCTAAGGATTTTTTAGTCTCGGGTACAAAAATCTTTTACAATCTAAATATTCCCTCATCGCTTTCGCCAGAAGACCTCGTAGTTATGGCCAATAACGATCAAGACCTCCAATTCAACCCCAAGGAGATTGGAAGAGGAATTAAGCAAGATAAACACGGCAATTAATTCCAGCCAAACTAAACAATAAGGATTGGATGAATGTCACGTCGAGAGCTACGTGATAATTAGGTAATAAATAAAAATTAGGTAATTTTAAATACGCTGTGACTCAATGAATGAAAAAAGTCTTAATAGATAGCAAATCAAGAGGCTGTTTGAATCACGGAGAGATTACAAAAAAAGGCCAAAATATCTGCTACAAATCAGATCAATACTTAAATACTCATCGGAATACCCTAAAAAAAAAGCAAAGATGAAATAAGTCGCAGAGATGTATTAAGAGTATTAAGAGTATTAAGAGTATTAAGTCGCAGAGATGAAATATTTGAGGAAATAGTAAAATAGGACAAGAAGAGATAAAATAAAAATTGCAAGGATAAGAGCGAATCTAGAGATATGTACAAATGGCCGAAAATATTATAGAAGAAAACCAGCTACAGTGCTGCGGATGGTTACCGCTCGTACCGCAAGGAATACATACGAGACGCAGCAGTGGGAAAAGGGGGAAGAGGTATTGAAATGAGAGGAAGGAGTGCAGGATTGGATTGGAAGGAAAGATGGGATATATAGACGCTGTTCAAAATAAAACTCCACTGTTTAGGCGGTAGAAAGGGATGATTATGAATGAACGAATGAATTTGTCTTGTATAAATAGTATTTGGAATTCCATTTTTATTTATTAATTTGTTATAATTGTTGACATTTTCTCTTTAATTTCTTAATGTGAAAACAGTCCAACGATTGTGAGATGATTGCAAATCGTACTTCACTTTTAATAAATGATTGGATATGGAAAATAATTTCTTATATTATAAATATATTATACCACAATGGTATCTTGGAATATTGTTTCTACAAGATAGAGAAGATATTAGTATGAGTGCCACGTGCGGAATGCCATTCTTTATTCCCAAGGGAACTACTTCTCAAACTTCGTACAATCAATACTTGTGTAAAAGTATAGATATGAACGAAGTATTATAACTTCTTTATTTGTAGCATCTTGTTTTCTGACATTATAACCGTCATCTCAATAATTATTCTATTTATTTATGTATATCAACAACTTTCTGTTAATTTAATTTTCATTAAATAATTTATTTAAATTATTAATTTTAAAATAATCTAGACTTAATCAAAATACCACCATACCTCCAGGCAATACTGACTTCATTCCTATGGAACAGAACATTTGAAGGTCGCATAAACTCAATTTTCAGTACTCGATGTAGAATCAAGGCCGGCGTTCCCCAGGGGTCTGTTCTTAGCCCCGTTCTATTTACCATGTACACACACACGACATCCCTACTCTAACTACTTTTATACTTGCTACTTACGCTGATGACACCCTACTACTCTCTAGACATCATGACCTCTTCATTGCAATAAACAATCTGCAACATTCTCTAGATAAAATAACAGACTGGTTTTACAAATGGAAACTGGACATTAATATACAAAAAATACAGACAAAAATCTTTACCTTTTTGCCGGATGCAAGCCGTTACTAATATAAAGATCAACACTACTGACATACAGTGGAAGAAAACGGACGAACCCTTAAAGTACCTTGGTCTACACCTGGACACGAGATTTACGTGAACTCCTCATATAACTCTAAAGCTGCAGCAAGCTTATCAAACTCTCAGACAGCTCTATCCACACCACTGAGACCACAATGATCTAGACTTCTCTACATCTCTATACTTCGACCGCTACTAACGTACGCCTGTCCTGTATGGATAGGAGTTAACAAGGCTGCTCTAAACAAACTACAGATCTTCCAAAATAAAGTCCTGCGTATCGCCCTGGAAGCACCGTGGTTCATACGGAATGAACAGCTCCATAGGGATCTACAATTACCATTCTTGAAAGTATTCATGGACAACACAACACAAAAATTTTGTAGACAACTTATCCCGTACAGAAGCTGGGATAGACCACAGACTTGGACTGAAAACAGCAAAACGAAAACTGCCACAAGACATACTTACAACAAACAGCTAATTATAATAAAAAAATATTGGGAATAATTTTAAACGTGCATATTGTATTATATATAATATGTATTGTATTAAATTGTAATATTGTAAAGCAGAAATAGCTGCCGGCCAATAAAAATGATTTTTCTTCTTTTTCTTCAAAATAATCTATATTTAATCTATATTTATATAGATTATATTAATAATCTATATTTATAAGAATGAAATAAATAATATTGATTACGAGTTTTCATAATGAGGTCAACTATTTGATATACAGAGAAAAACTAAAGCTGTAGAGAAATAAGGAAGGGATGAAATTATTGGATATTTTTACTGAATGAATTGATAAAAATATTTTGAATATTCTGAAAACAAATAAACCCTAAAATAATTTAGAAAAGTTTCATTGTAGGAAAAAAAAAAAAAAATAAATTTGAAACAAAAATTAAATATATTCTATGCTGATGCAAACATTAAGCAAATCATATAAATCTAGCGTAATCATTTTATGTAAATTAAAAGACTATGAGAAAAAATCTTGCCTAATCATTTTATATGAATTAAACGACTATGAGAGACAAAAAAATAATCATGCTATTAAATTTTCTAAAAAAAAAAAAATTAAAAAAATAAAAATAAAAACAAAAGTATTAGAATTTTGAACAAAGAACTGTTGGGTAAATGAGTTCCATTGCACTGTGTATTTGATAATATTTAGAAAAATTATTCAATGAAATTTAACGTACTAAATTTTTGAAGACGATTTCTGAAAGGTTTATTCTACTACAGCATTTATTCTTAAGCATTTATTATCTTTGAAAAATTACTAATTGCAATTTCATTTTTTGTTTTTTTAATCTCTCAACCAAGAAATAAATAATACAGTGCAATAGACAATATCATTTAAAAAAAATTTAAATTGTGAACTTTATTACATATTTAAAAAAAAAGGAAAACATGAAATTTATTGTTCACATTATTTAAAAATTCATGATCCAACAAAATAACCTCAATACTTACCATTGTCTTATTTCCTTTTCTGAAACTGCAGCGTGAAACAAAAAGAAATAATCTGTTAGAAAATATTACTTATAATAAATATTTAATCAATATAATGATATTGTTCATTATAAAAATATATTTATCTTAAAATATAAATATTCATTGTTTTAAGAATATTTCTTAAAATTGTAAGAGAAATCTGTGAGAATCAGATTTTCTAAAATTAATGATACAGTGAGATTTTATTATTATTTGTACTGTGGGGAGGGACCAAACCCTACGCTATCCAAAGCCCACTGGGCCCATATAGCTAGCCCAATAAAAACAACATCTAAGATTCACAGCAGTCTGAACAAATCGGACAATAATCTTAAGGGGAAATAGCCTAAGGCTCTTCCACAGACATCCTGTTCCGACCAAAGGTCCTGAAATAATTTCCTCACAACCCAGGCAAACAATCATAAGATGGATGGATGTTTCCTCCCCTGTCTCACAGACTCTACAAAATGGATCCGGCATGATCCCCATTATGTAGAGGTGTCTCCTTAAACCACAATGTCCAGTAAGAGATTCCAACCAGATGCCTAAGAGAGCTCCGTGAAAGACACAGCAACGTCTCACGCCCTGTCCGGATCCCCGATGAGCATTTCGGACTGCCGACAACCAATTGAGCTCTCCATAAGGATGAATGCTGCGAAGCTGTCCATGATCGGAAGCCTGACAGGCCAGAAGACACGCCAACAGCAGGCTCGGGACAAATGAAATGGAGAGAAGCGTCTAATTTGGCAACCCTATCCACCTCCTCATTGTGAGATCCATCGTCAATCTCACAGTGAATTTAGCCTTTCTTTGATTTGCGAAATAAAATTAAAATTGAAGGAGATTAATATATTAAATATATATATATATATGAGGGTACGTAATATATTCTAATATATTTCTTCATTCTTATGTCCAATACAAAAAGAAACCGATTCAGCATTATCATTATTATTAAGAAATATTTTGAAAATAATAATGCTTTGGGGAAACAAATTAAATCATTTAATAATTATATGTCTGTAATATAATACTCTTTTAAAAGAAGAAAATAGTTTCATCACCGAATCTTCTTCATTCCCGACGAGCTTATCGTCTGTCGGTTGAGAGAAAGGCATCTAACAAGAAAATGATAAGCTCCTTTATGGTAATGATAAATGAAGGCTTTGGAATAATGCGAATTAAGGATTTTCCTTTATTCATCATTCATTATTCTCGTTGAGCGGCTCAGGCCTCTAAAAGAAACTGTACGTCCTTCTTGATTGTGTGTTGAAAGATATAAAAATGTTGAACTGGCTCAACTTAAATCTTTAATTTCAAAAAAAAAAAATATCCTATCGTTAGGATAGAATATTTATTTATATAAAACCACTTTTTATTACAACTCAGTAATAGAAATTGAAACCAAATTATTAACAAAGAATAAATTATGAAGTGGTCGTTGTTACCGGTGTGCATAATAATAAATTCCATTATTTAAATATCGTCCATTTAATCTAATGACGAGCCAAAAGACTGTTTTACAAAATAAAAATAATACAGCTATTATGTACCGCAATAAAAAGATAAACATGCGAATTTAACATTCTCTTTTTATATAAAATAACAATGAGTATTTAAATTAGCTATATGAATATTCAAATTAACCTAATACTAAGTAGATTATTCTTCAATAAAATTACGAGTATAATATAATATATATTGTTTTTTGTTTATAAAGTTAAAAAAAAAAATTCTTATTTTCAGTAATAATGTTCAAATATTTTTAATTTCTATCACAATTTCTTGTACAAATTAATGAATATTTATACGCAAAGGTAGGAGAGAATTTTTACACGCAAGCGATCTTAATATAGGCCTTTTTTTATTTATTTCAAGAACGTAAGTTTTATTATTAAATTTCTTAGTGATTTGCATATCTGAAATTATCAAAATAAATAGGTCACGTTCTTTTCAAATTATTTAAAAATAACTTTATATTTTTATGTTTATAAATAATCTAAGTCAATGAAAGCGTCAGTATAGCTGAATGGTTAAAGATGTAGACTGCTAATCTAAGGTTTATTGCATGTGATGTTGGAGGTTCGAGTCCAAGTCTTGGTCTTGAATTTTATTTGATATATCAATTTGGGTATTGTGCAGTTTTGCTAATGGATTGGAGTCAGCTCGGTGGTAGCACTTTGAATTGGAATGCGGAAGCCATTGTTTCGTGTGCAGCAATGTTGCCTGAATGATTTTTCTCTTCCTAGGAGTCCTTCAGAGATCATTGACCGTAGATGGGAAGTGAAGGAAAAGAACATTTCTCGGAGGCCAGTAGAGAGAACTGAGAAGGCTCCGGGAGTCAATGAGCAGACGTCAGATGTTGATGGTTTCTTTTACAAAAAAAAAAAATTTGCTTTCCAGCTCCATCCATAATATCTGATCGGCAGTTGGGCGTAAAGCCCGCCAGAAAAAAAAGACTTTATTTTACTTCTCTCACTCTTTTTTTTTTTTAGTATGACAATACCTCCGGGGATTATTTTAATGGAACTCTTAAAAGTAGGCTACTGTTTCTTGCAGCCTTCCCACAGTAGACATCTGAAGGTAAGTAAGTTTAGTTCCAATAAACTTTTTCAACTTCCCCTTTTTTATTTAAACTTTCTACAGTTTATCCATTATTAAGATACATTTAAAGTTAATATATTATTCACGCAGAATAAGCTGCCCTTATTTGTTTTTATCTCTTAATATCTTGCTTTCTAATTTTGTCATTCTGGTTAAAAATTAACTAGATATTATCATAATATTGTATATTATTCAATCAATGAAAATTAATCAAATTTTCCATTTAAGTTTAATATTAATTCATTTTTCTTAATCAATGTAATTTGTGATCACCACATCAAGGGAGTTAGATCTTTTATGTTTTACTTGTTATTTAAAGATCAAAGGCTCTATTTCAACAGCGCTTGTCTACCAATTTTTCATCTCATATATATATATATATATATAAGAATTTTTCACAATATTTTCCAATATTGGACATTTTTATACCAATTTGTCCAACTTCTGTTAGTTTTTTATAATCCAAGTACAGTAATCCCACGGCATTCGTAATTTTGAGATTCGCGAATTTCGGTTATTCGTGAATTGATAAATGTGTATGCTTTCTACATTCGCGTTTCGAATATTACGCGAATTTACGGAGCATAAAAGGAAATCCCAAAAAAATTTATGGTTCAAAAAACTTGTAATGTTTTGTACATATATTATTTTTCTTAATCTGTTTTTGACTGACCTGTTTGTACCTGCTAGTTTTGATTATTTTAACACATAATAAACATAAACAAAATTTGTGTTTTGTTTATGTAAACAATTTTATTTTATTACATACACATACATATGTACTATTTATTAGTTGTTTACTTCATAGAACAACGCACGCCGCATAAAGAATAGAACATGTGACATAATAAGATGTAACACCTGTAGAGTAATCATAGTTAAAAGTTAAAACGTATTAATTTTTAGCCAATTCTTAACTCGCTGTTAGTTCCGATGGCCCGATATAATAAAAAGTCCCTCAGTTTCAACAGTTCCTATGCTATTTGAGGAAATTGTTGAAACAGCTCATCAAATATAGACGATATAAAAGAGCTATTGAATACTCACAATGAAGATTTAAATGAAAATGATTTAGCGGGAAATTCTCGCCCAGATGAGATAGAAGATATTCAGTAAGAAGATGACGAGGACTATAAATCGGAAATTAACTTATCCGATATCAAAGAAATAATAAAGCTTCATCGAGCGTTGATCGATGAAGTAATCTATATTGACCCCGATATGCTAAGACGCATTCATTTTTAAAGAAAAATAGAGGAGGCAATGTTGCCATACTATGAAGTATCCAAGCAGCAAGGATTAAAAAGTAAAGCAAAAATCATAACTGACTTTTTCCCGATCAAACAATATGGACATAGATACATAGTTACCTAAAACCGTATGCAAAATTTTATTATTATTATTGTTTTAATAATTTTGATTATTATGCATTTATTTATTAAATAATTAATCATTTATTTAACATAATTTTGCCCTTTTTTTACACTCAAGACCATAATAACCCCCTCTTTATCATTAAATATAGTTCTCAACATTCGCGAATGTTTTTGAGAACATATCCCTCGCGAATGTCGAAGGATTACTTTTCTTTTTCAATCCGTTCTAATAACTTCTACCAACTGTCTTATTGTCGTTCTTTTAGCTTGTGCAATGTTTTTTGATCCAAGATTCAGGTTTCACTTGAGTAAATTATGATAGGTAAAATGATTTTATTCCAAAGATTTATTTTAAGTTTATTATCGGCTTTTGATTTTAGAAATTCGATATTTTCTACAGTCTAAAGTGCATCTCCTTAATATTTCTAGGAATTCAGTGAGTTAAGCTGAAATATTCTGGATGAAAAACCAATCCTACAAATTTGTATTCTTCATTCAAATTAGAAGTTATTTCTTGTAAGTTCAATAATACTTTCAATAGTAAGTAACGCTATGAGGACCTTTCCTACTGCTGGGATTGAGGTTATTCTTATCTGTCACCTCTGCACCTTATGGTGGAGAGGGCGGCTAAGGAAGCCCTCCTCAGGATTTTTAGGGATGGGTATGGTAAGGGGTGGGAGTCTGAGTCCTAGGGAGTGCTCATCACTATCTACAGGATCCCTCAGCTGGAACTACCCTAGGGACGGTATGACCAAGAAGTATAGCTTTGTTAAAAAATTTTCCCTGAAACTGATTACCAAGAAAGAGTGGAGCGATGAATCGCCTCTGGCTGGTATCAGTTAACAAGCCATAAAATGGTATAGAGATAGATCGAAGACCCTC
>JAAEAF010010948.1:0-16057 GCA_011037195.1 Triatoma infestans | reverse complement strand
GAATGCAGAATTTAGACTCTCTCTTGAAAGAATACCTTCTCTTGGTAGTTCAAATCCTCCCCTGTGAGAAGGGGTAAAAAAGACAAAGTGACTAAGTTCTATGACCTCTTCTGTAACGGTGTCTTTTACTTGGGTTTTATCCTTTTTTGCCAACCAACTTGCATTTTTCTTTCAAATCATAATTTTCTTCAAATTATATTTATAGATATAATTACTGGCATCCATCACACAAGTTTGAAGAAAATTGTTCAAATCGTTTCCGAGAAAATTCACCAAAAATCAAAAACCTATTCTGTAAAGTTACCACATTTCCGGTTAACCTCTTTTCCTTTAAATTTGGAATTTTATCAATGCTTCTAACGTATTAATTATTAATGACATAATTAATATTATGTACCTATAAAAACTATAATTGTACTGAAATGGTAGTTTAGAGAAAGCATAATGCTACTGCTTCCCCAGAACATCCCCCCAAAAAATCTATTTTCCCAGGCATATATTTCAAATAAAAGTAATAGGTATTTTTGTGTGTCTTGGAACATACAGAATTTTGGAGCTTTTTTCAAGAAAATCACGAAAAACTGAAAAAAAAAAAGAAAGAAGAAGAAATCATTCAGTAAAGTTGCATTTCCAATTTTGCCCGAAAGCTTTGTGTCACTTGTGGTGGGGTATTACCTAAACGAAATTTCAAGTTTGAGCTTCCTAAGATTTTTCGTTTTTTTAATATATTACGTTAACAGAGTCACACACACATACAAACTATTTGCTAAAAATATTTGTTTTCGAACTCAAGGGGACCTTAAAAATTTGTATTTTTGGTGAAAACACAATTTCGAAAGTTTGACACGATTGCAATACTTCCCTTTCGTATGAGTATATCTGTTTAGTAAATACAGCGGAATAAAAAAAAATATATATATTTAGAGGTGAGATATCTCGGGTGGGCTCTATTTAATAAAAAAAAAACAGCAAAAATTAAAAATATAAATTGAGTGAAAAATATTGAGTAGACTGTATAATAATATAATATAATAGTTGAGCAAATGGGAAATTAAATATTAAAAATTATATGGGAAAAATGAATATGTAAATTAAATTTAAAATGGGTAGCAAATATTATTTATTATCACTTTCAATAAGCCAAAGGAATGGCGCTTATCTTGAAACGCAGAATCCTTGTTGCCAGTGTTGGAATATCCAGTCCCTTAGCCCATAATGGGGGAAAAGGCGAGAGGAAAAACTAGGAATAAGGAAATAATTCTTATGTGCTTCCAAGTATGGAGTCCTTTACCAATACACTTGCTACTTGGCTGATGATCGTAGATAATAATTAAGCGGGCACCCAGAAGCTGTGCGGCAGAAACTCAACCGGAAGTAATAGCCATGTGATTTCACAATAAACCTATGCAGGCCCGAGAAAACCGGAGCCGCTTACTCGACAAAAGACCAGTTTATTAACATTATCCAGGGAAATCAGAAGTAACAAAAACTTGGGTTTTCACAATTAAGAGCAACCGAACTGGCATGAATTGTATAGACAGATTTACTTTTGCACTACGACTTAGTCAGTCCAACGGGTGTTAGATAGCGACTGACTGAGAGAGGAAAATGCAAAGATTACACCCTCTCTACCCTTAGGACATAGCCTAATAAATTAGTAATTTACTATTAAGGTAGTACAATAACCCTCTCCAAAATAAAATTATTGTACACCATTGGCGGCAAATTTGAATTTAAATTAAATAACGAACAATATCTTCTATTAAAATTATTACTGGCAATTTTTAAACTTGCAATGTTAGTTGGGCTCGCGTTATATTAAATGTTGTGGTAATGGAGGTGGGAGGGGTTATACTTGTTTATCTGACAGCGCTCTCTGTCTCCAATCCCTTAGCAAGACTTTGTAACGATATTAAAATATAACTCTAACCCATAGGTTAACAACCTACAATACCCTTTTAGAATCAATTTTGCAAAAACAAATTTTTAAAAAAAGGATAATAAATTTATATCTGTGCAGTTAGTATCCCAACCTAAACAAAATAGTTCTGGTTTTTTTTTTCAAGAAAATTCCAGAAATTTTAAAAAATCTAATCTCTAAAGTCACATGTCAGCTGAGTGGTCAGCGTACTGGACTCCCACGCGCAGGACCCAGGTTCGAGTTCAGCTGTGCTACCCTTAGATTTTTTTCTTCCTAGGAGCCTTTACAGCTCAATGTCCGGTGATAGACAGTGTCGTCAGTAACGAGAGAACACTGTCCAGAGGCCAGCTGAGCACTGAGAAGGCTTCAGGCGCCAATGACCATAGATGTTACACGCCTTAAATTAAAAAAAAAATCTGGTGTGAAACACTCACACAACGTTCTCAAAATTATAATTGACAAAATTTTATAGTTTGTGTGTACCAAATTTAATGAAATTCGTCGAAAACTGAAAAATGTGCCCAGTAAAAGCGCACTTCCGGTTTACTAATTTTCTTGAAACTTGGAATTTTGGCCATCTATTTATTTCTAATTAATTTGTTTGGATGATAGAATTGTATAATCAACTATGATAGCACTTTAGAGAAAAACATAACCCCACCCCTCCCCAAAAGTGCCCTTAAAGAATTTTTCTCAGAGAAATATTTTAAATAAAAGTTGTAGATCTTTGTATGTTAGCTTATATAGGTAGTCAAGGAAAATATCGCAATCATTTTTGAGAAAATCGCGAAAAACTGAAAAAATCATTAGTAAAGTGGTAATATAGACGCGATATTTTTGAAACTCGGAATTTCAACATCATATTCAATTCTAATTAATATTATTTAGATGATACAATTGTTTAATAAACTGAAATAGTACATTAGATGAAAACCTACTCTATCCCTCCCCCATAACTGCCCTTAAATGAATTTTCCCAGAGAAACGTTTCAAATAAAAGTTGTAGCTCTTTGTATGTGTAGTTGATATACCAAGTTTAAAGAAAATCGTCGGAGCCATTTTTGAGAGAAATGCAAGAAAAGTAAAAAAAACCAACAAGTAAAGTGATACTTCCGGTTGAGAAATTTTGACAGACGACCCAGTGTCTGATGCCATGGTGATACCTAAACGGAATATCAAGTTTCAACTTTCTATGGTTTTTCGTTTATGAGCTATGTGTTCACATTCATATACACATACATACACACACACACACACACACACACAGACTATTTGCTAAAAACCACTTTTTTGGACTCAGGGGACCTCAAAACGGATATTTCCAATGAAAACGATATCGAAAATTTGACACGATTACAATACTTCCTCTCACTGGGAGTAAGAGAATGTTAAAAAATAAAAGTGATAGGCATTTATGTGAATATACACATAGAAGAACTAAAACATATTTCTCCTAAGAAAATGGAATTTAGAAAATATGATAATTCGCAATATTTCTACTGACAGAAGTTAAGAGAAGTGAAAATTGTTGAGGAGATACTTTGTAACTTAACGCTTATTATACATAATCCACTAAATTCAAATTAAATATAATACAATGTTCAAATATATATGTTTCAGTTTCAAATTAAGTGAAGAAGCCATCATTGCAAATTACAATTTATAGTAATGAGAATAGAATCATGTAATATCTTCATTTACAAATTACTATCCAAGTCATAATACTTTAGCTTATTCCTCACTCCTATAGTAAAAGAGACAAACGTTTTCAATTTAATTATCAGACAACCATATGACCACAAAACCCTTATTCCTATATACCAGGTGAAGGTTACTTCTTAGTAACTCTTGTGTAACAAATATGAACATGTAACTGTTGGTTGTACTTGTTTAACAAGGCGCTCTTTCATGTGAAATGATACTACATGTATACATATATTAGATATATACAATAAAACATTGTATATTTCAATTCACATAAACTATGTATTAATAATTTTAAAATGAATAAAATATATTTTCTGAAGCGAATATATATATACGCTCTTCTTACTAAATAATTACTGTCCATCAATTTGGTTTCACTACAACAATGCCAATGCGTAATAGACTTTATTCTGAACACCTGTTAAAGATACCGATATTGTACTGGAGTCTGCAGCAAACGTAATCAGGAATTCGATCAATTTGACGTCCATAAATTTAAGGATACTGTGATGGATGCCAGAAATATAGAAATATATTTAATTTGAAATAATAAAAAATATCAAGAAATATGTAACATTCCCTTGCAAAACGACATTACAGGTAAAAGTCCACTATTGTCTTTTAGGGTTCATTAATTGGTTAGCATTGTCCTGCCCCTTTCTTCTCACAGGGGAGGAATTGGACGAACAATTAGAAGACATTCCTTCAAAATAGTTTTGTTGTAGACACCAAGGAGAACGCATCAGAACTGTGCCAGTTTAAGTTATAACATAAGATTTTATTCCAATTGAATTCAGTATAATTATAAGCATATTATTGTGATATTTTAAAATAACTTAATTTCATTTAGAGAATATATCTATTTTAAAAACAGTGTGATCTCTTGATTATTTCTAATACTTCACTCTTAAACATATATACTTACAACCCTCCTTACAAAACTGCTTACGCCACAAGCTACCAGCACAAAACACACAATATCACCAATAACATTTCAATACCTCTCATTCTACAACTTACTAAAAAAAAAATTACAAGATGTAAGAGAAAGTTAAAGTCACACACACGACTTTCTCTCCTTCTAACTCGGAATTTATATTAACTTTAATTGACTTTAATATTCAATGGATAGCTGGGAGAATGTAAACTAAAAAACAACCCAAAACATTCTAAAATCCTACAATCTAGTTACTCGGAAAAAAATGATTCAATCAAGTGACAGGTCTATGTATGTGAAGCTAGTACATCAAATTCAAAGAAAACTCCTTGGTATCTCTATCGAGAAAACTTGCAGAAAACTGAGAAAAAAAAATAACAATCCGTTAAGTAAAGTCAGTCGCACTTCCAGTCCACATATTTTCTTTGACAATTATTATATATTTTACTACTTTCTCTTACTCCTAGGTAACAGGAAGTATTGTAAACGTGTCAAATTATCAATATTGAGTTTTCACCGGAAATATCCGTTTTGAGGTCCCCTGAGTCCAAAAAAAGTGGTTTTCAGAAGGTCTCTGTGTGTGTGTATGTAAACACCATAGCTCAAAAACGAAAAACCATAAAAAGTTCAAACTTGATATTCCGTTTCGGTATCACCATGTGATCTGACAGTAGGTTATCTGTCAAAATTACTCAACCGGAAGTATCATTTTACTTTTTGCCATTTTCTTAAAAAATAGCTCCGACAATTTTTTTGTAACTTCGTATATAAACTACACATACAAAGATATACAATTTTTATTATTTAGAACATTTCTCTGGGAAAATTCATTTAAGGGCACTTCTAGGGTAGGGGTGAGGTTATATTTTTCT
This sequence comes from Triatoma infestans, assembly GCA_011037195.1. Classification (NCBI taxonomy): domain Eukaryota; kingdom Metazoa; phylum Arthropoda; class Insecta; order Hemiptera; family Reduviidae; genus Triatoma; species Triatoma infestans. The sequence continues at coordinate 10,620 of JAAEAF010010948.1, read as the reverse complement.
CTAAAGTGCTCTCACAGTTGATTTTACAATACTATCATCCAAACAAAATTAATTAGAAATAAATAAATTGCCAATATTCCGAGTTTCAAGAAAATTAGTAAACCGGAAGTGCGCTTTTACTGACCAGTTTTTTCAAGTTTTCGACGAATTTCATTAAATTTGGTACACAAATTACAAAATTTGTCAATTATAATTTTGATGTGTGAGTGTTTCACACCAGATTTTGTTTTTAATAGTAGGATCGTATAATATATGAAAATGACACTTTAGAGGGCACTAAGGTTTCTTCCTCTTTCAAAACTCACTAAAATTAATTTTCCCGGCTGAATTTTCAAATAAAAGTTATAACTTTTTAAAATGGTTTTCAAATCGTCAGGCCTTAAAATTATAATGAGATGTTTATACGTCAGTTGCCAGAAGAGTTTTTTTTAAAAAAAAGTATTCATTGTTGATCTACGTTTCGGATACCACTAGTGCCCTTTTTCAGGAGCTCTGCAAAATTTATTAGAGAAAAGGTACATTATTTTAGTGAAGAAAATGTGCATAGTTTTATAACAAATAAAAGAAAAATTTAAATGAAAGAAATATTAACAGAACAGACTGAGCGTAAGATATTAAAAACAGGTAATTAAATGAAATGATATTAACAATAAAAGAAAATAAAAAATATAGATACCTTAGGGGTAGGAGAGGGGCGTACGTCGAGAACGTTGAGGTTGAAATGAAGAGAGTGGTTTTTAGAAAATAGTCTGTGTGTATCTGTGAGTGATGGAATGTGCTGTAACAGCATAGCTCTAAAACGAAAAATCATAGAAACTTTAAACTTGATATTCCATTTAGGTATCACCATGTAATCCGACAGTAGGTCATCTGTCAAAATTTCTCGACCGGAAGTACCACTTTAATAAATAATTTTTTCACTTTCTTGCGATTTTCTCAAGAATGGTTCCGAAGATTTTTTGTCAAACTTGATATATCAACTACACATACAAAAATCTACAACTTTACATTCACATTTCTGATATTTCAGATTTATTTATTCATTCATACTTCTTAATTTATTTCACTTTTTCGTTAATTTCAAACAGTATCAGACTAAATCTAAGTAAAAATTACGAAACACGATCACAGTTGAACTTCAAACATTGTCCCAAGAACTTGTAGGTTTTAATTAGCGAACACTGGCTAATTAATATGTCATTTAAATTAACTAGAATTCAGTGATAAATATTAAACAAGAGGGTTTATATGTGATTGTTCATGTGAGTGGGTTACTGTAGCTAGTGATCGTCCATCTTGGGGGCACGCTTGTAAATAATTACCTTTATTTAAAACATTTCTCTAGAAAAGTTCATTTAATAATAGAAAAAAATAATTTTTTACTTTACTATAACATTTTAAATAACATCTACATAATTATATAAAACAAAATTAAGTAGTGAACCTCATCTCTCAATTTTTTTACATCTCATTTTTAATATCAATATAAGAAAAAAGTATTTTCTTATTTTCTAAGTTATAATTTTTCTCTGGTTGCTGCTTCAGTTAATCTTTTTTATTCAACTTTAGAAACTATTACAAAGTCCATGTCAAAATTAATTCGAATGTCTAACTCTGCTTTTATAAGCTCAACACGCATTTTATTTCCGCACTCTTTCTAGGTTGCGTTCTACTTTGAAAGAAAGAAATACAATGATAGCAGATTGTATAAAGGAAATAAATAAAGATTCACTTTATTGAATAATTAAGACAAACAACATAACATAACCTTTCATAACCTTTTGCCTTAAGAGTTCACAGAGCGAGTGTGTGATAGGTAAAAAAGGCTCGAACATTCTGTTAGCTTTTCCCCTTCGCCACAGGAGCAGCCCTCGCGCTAACAAAATGACATATGTATGTTTATTATACATGTATTTTTTTTAAAATGCTATAAGGCAAATAAAAGTTGCTTACACTTGTTTAGAAATAATTCTAAAATATTGATTATTATAATGATTTTTAGTAATAGTTGTGGAAACCTTTAATTTTTCTTTATTATGGAATTCAGCTCGGGTTGGTCTTGTTTAAATAAGATTAATTAAATAAAATGAAAATAAAAAAGAAATAATTATTTTAATTATTGTTTTCTTTCAAATTAATACTAATATAATTTATATAAAGTTGATGACGTGGCATGGACCGTGAAGTGCTACATCATCAGACCCCCTGCCGAGTAATGTCTATCTTGTGGTGTATCTGTATCTTTTAACTTCTAAGTACATTGAACTTAGTAATTAATAAGGTAAATTTAAGATATTTTGAATGATTTATGTTGCAGTTTTTTAAAATGACCTGTGATGATTAATATGACATAAACAGTTATTAATTTAATGTTGAACGATATTATAAAAAATGCGATGAAATTGGCTCACTCAATTTCTGAATTAAATATGGCTAATAAAAATTATTCAAAAATATTAATAAAATAATAATTATTAAGTTAAATATATGATTTGTATCGGAAATAATTTACTTTGCAGTTCGTTAAGTGATCTACATATAATAAAATAATATAAGAATTTGAACTTTTTAAAGGAAGATTAAACAAAAAATTATGAAATTGAGAGCACTGAATTGCTCAATAAAATATGGCGTATAAAATTTGTAGCGTTTTCTTCATTAAATATAAATTTCTTCTGGATAAATATAAATTTTAAAAGTAAACTAGTTTTGTTTGGTCAAATGCTGGATGTTTTATAAAATATTAAGTTCCCTAAATCCAATATGGGGATTATGTAATAAATTAATAAGGTTTCAACTTTACTTTTGCTTAAAAATTTAATTTTGTTTGAATTGCTATTGTGCTGTTAATACATCTGAATTAATATTGTGCTGTTAATACATCTATGTATAGTAAATGATTCCTTCTGCTGTTATGCCCATTATTAGCTCATTGGAAGTTTTATAATTAAATATGGTTATAATGTTTCTTTATTGATTATGCATAATTATTAAAATAAAAAAGAAAATTAAATAAAAATAAATTCTTTCTAATTTACAGATGCTTGTTTTTTAGTGAGTGCTGTTTGGGTAAAATATTTAGCGAAGCTTTACTAATCAAAACTTGTGAAGTAAAGAAGCTTGTTATCTATACTCAATTAATACAAAATAATTAAAAATTAAAAACAATAAATAAAAATATAATTTAGTAATAAAAATATACTGTCTTTTATTTCAGGTGCATTTGTGTCTCATCAGGTGTTTGTGTATGGTTTGTCCAGTTTTGGAATGCTGTAACCTAATCATCAGAACCATAAGGTAGGCAAGCACTGAAAAATCATTGTTTTTACAGCTTAATACAAAGTACACAATTAACATATTGCCTGCTCAGGAATTATTAACATTTAGGCTAGGCGCTGACATGCCATTTTTAAGTTTTGCAATAGTTGCACAACTGTTTGATCGGCGAATGACAAAGTGCGCTGACATGTGCCATCAATTTAACATACATGCAATTAAACGATTCAGTTTTAAGATGAACTTCTACGAACTAGCGTCGGTTTGTGCTCTTGAATTAAAACGGAGAAAGAAGAAATACTGGATACATCCAATCACGTCACAACGACTGTTAAAAGGACAGTTTTATAAAGTATATCAATACTTACGTTCTTACCCGGAAAAGTTGTGGGACAAAGAGATGGTGTAAAATACGAAGATACATTATGTGAATGTTCCTTCAGTAATATGAATGCCACAAATATTCGTGGTACTCATAGTGAGTCAACAGCTAGATATTACTTTGTAAAATATTTCCTGGCAATAAGAAAAATATAAATTCGAGTTTCATAGACTCTAGCGTACCCTACTACCAAACTGGCATTTTCTACAGTTTTATTTTAGCTGTGGGCACTAAACGTACTAAGCTTGCAACTGTTGATCACAAATGATCGTAGGCACATTAAAACCTGTATGATACAAAACAATTTCACTTAGTTGCGCAATCGTTTAGTTTGTGTCAAACAACCTAATTAGTTGCTTAAATTAACAGTTGCATGTGCGCGTGTTATCATACAACTGTGTAGGACTCATTTTCGCGACTGAACTGTTGCACAACCAAAAGTTGCATGTCAGTGCCTAGCCTTAGATTCATAATAATTCTCATAACAATTAATTAAAACTTAAAGAATAATCTTTCTTGTTTTTTTTTTTTTTTAAATTTTTTATTTAAAAATCACAGTTTAATATTAAATTTAAATTGGTGTAAATCTATTAGAAGGTACTATGTTAACTCAACTGAAAAATATTATTGCATGCACCTATAATTTTTAAATTTACACAATATTTTTTTAAAACTTACTTTAGAGCTCAATTCCTTTGCTGTTTATTGAGTTAAATATATATATATTTGATAATTTCTTCCCTTAGATTCATTTCTATTAACATTGTGTAATCCAAATTATAAGCAAAAGTACAAAACACTTTAAATACAAAGGACTAGCACCTCTAAAACACACTACTAAGTTCACACTTGTCACTCACTGGTCCAGTGAGCGAATGGTAAACCAACTTCCCACCACCACACGTTGATTTTAGAGAAAATCTAATTAAGTAAAAGAAATGTTTATATTTCTTAGTAGTAGACATTACTTAGTAGCCTTTTCTGAAAACATTGGCAAATAAATATTGGAAAAGTTAGTATTTCATAGAATAAATAGATGTGAAGAACAAGACTTTTGAATTCAAAAGTTCGATTATCTTCTAATATTTAATTGAATAATTTAAATAAATAATTTATATTCCACCAATCAATCAAAATCCTGAAATGAATATTGTATTTTGAGTTTAATTAAACATTTTCACGTTTTACTTTATTTATAACTTAGGTCATTTTAGGAGTTAATCTAATAACTAAATAAAACCTTTAATTTGGTTTCAGTAACAATATTTTTGTTTATATAATTGAATAAAATAAGTAAGATTTCTTCTCAATATATTTTAAAGAAATTAATGTAAATTAATATAACTCTAAAAATATTTATAAAAATAGATATTTTTGAATCCAAGCCCACTACTGAACATAGATTATTTGTCTCATTGAATTCTACAATTCTTATCCATTGGCATTCTCCCTAATATCATCCATTATCCCTTTTTTTGTCCAGCAGCTTTTCTCTTCCTGTAGCCCAGGAACCATTTAGTAACTTTATTAATCCAACTACCTTTATCACCTTGTTGAAAAATGCCTTGCCTAATTCCAACTATTTTCATGACGCCCTTCACTACTGTTTGCTTCCTTATAATCGTGTTTCTCATCTTGTCTTTCCAACTAATTTCTAGCTACCATCTCAAAATAGGTTTCAGAAGTCTCTTTTGTATGTGTGCTGCGTTAAGTACCAGACAGCATATAATAGCAGTGCATGCAAATCATTCTAAAACCTGGTTTTTCTTATTTTATATTAATAGTGTTATTAGGGAAGAGATTAGCTTAGTGGGGTTAGCGTACTGGACTCCCACGCAGAGGACCCGGGTTCGAGTCCAGCTGTGCTACCTTTAGATTTTTTCTTCCTAGGAGCCTTTACAGCTCACTGTCCGGTGATTGACAGTGTTGTCTGTAACGAGAAAACACTCTCCAGACGCTGGCAGTACACTGAGAAAGCTCTGGGCGCCAATGACCAAATATTTTGACGCGCCTTAAATTTAAAAAAAAAGAAATAGTCTTTTATATATTATATTACCGGCAAAGTATGAAATTCAGGCATTCTATAGAATGCCTAAGCATTTCATATTACCATGCTTGGTTTATATTCAGATACCAGATTAATACCATGCGTGGTTTATACTCAGATACCAGATTATATTTCTTATGATATATTTTGTGTATTTGAAAAATATTCTTTTAAATATTCCTATTATTCATTTGTTAACTTGCGGAAATGCTGTTGTAGTGTTCCAGTATAGTTCCAAATGGTGTTTCAATAGTTCTGGTACTTTAAGTAAAATAGTTTAACTTTTAAATGATTTTTATTAAAATATATTTTGAAATCGGGATGAAATAAAATAAATAGGGGCTCGTCCGGGTTTTCATACTTTGCCGGTAACATACATATATACACTATAAGAATCAGTGTTTTCTCTAGGAGAGCTTAATTCGTCCTTCTACTACCTACTTTACTACTCTTATTCAACGACTCTAAGTAAACTATTTCTATAACCTACCATAATCATACATTGGAAATACGTATATTATCTTTAATTTTGTTTTAGATATAGTTAGTTGGATAGTTTGTCATTATTTGAGCATGCTGCATTTAGATACTAGCAAATAGTACCAAATCATCAGGTTATTAAGTATTTTCCCTTCGATAGTCATACTATTTTTTTTACCAGTCAAGATAATTAAAAGCTCTTCCATTGCTCCGTTAAATCATAAAAGACCTAACCAAAATAAGATCTCTTCCTATCGGACCTCTTATAGCTCTGCGGTCTTTGTATCAGTTCGGCCTTGAACTGAACCGGGCTAAGTACAGGAAGTTGAAACATCAATGCTTTATGCATGCAGAAATTGTATGCCTCAACCGTGTGGGCTATATAGCAAAACCAAACTCACCAAAAGTTCCTGTCATCTGCAAAACACAAGCCCGGAAACGTTTTTCACTTTATATCAAGCAAAGTCCAAGCGGCCTCTTTTATCGTTCGTTACCTTTGTTTGCTCAGTTCTTCCTCGATATAATGTGTGCAACGGCAAGAGACAGATAACACAAGCCCGACCGAGAGAGTACCAGAGAGAGTCTGTTTTCTCTCGGTCGGGCTTGTGTTTTTTCTCTCTCTCTTGCCGTTACAATATAATGAAGTTGATGAGGAGAGAAATTAGGATTGATTAATTAAACGAGATCTGAAGACACTGTTATAATGTGGCTATAAGCTCACACAAACTGCATTGGACTATAATGATTTTTATAGAATAAGAGGTGGGAGTAGAGATATGACACGATGCGATGTATGTGGTTGAATCTGATAGATTGATAGATGTCTAGATCTCTTACTAGCTTATATACAGGTTCTCCCCACTCTAGCCTACTTAAGTGAGAGAGTACGAGAGAGAGTCTGTTTTCTCTCGGTCGGGCCTGGCTCTCTCTCTCTTTCCATTACATCATCCCCTCTCCTGAAGAAATTTTTCAGGAGAGGGGATGATGTATCTTTGTATCTTTGTAGCTTATCTGGTTTGGCTTCGAGTTTGTTGTAGCTAGCCTGGATCTGTTAAAGCTAGTCTAGAACACAAGCCTGGCCGAGAGAAAACAGACTCTCTCTGGTACTCTCTCAGTTAAGCAGGCTAGAGTGGGAAAAAACCTGTATATAAGGCAGTGAGAGATCTAGCCAGACATCTATCTATCAGATTCAACTATACACATCGCATCGTGTCATAACTCTACTCCAACCTTTTATTCTATAAAAATCATTACAAGTCCAGTGCAGTTTGTGTAAGCTTATATTATAACAGTGTCTTCAGATCTCGTCTAATTATTCAAACCTAATTTCTGTCCTCATCAACTCCATTATAATGTGCAATGCGACTCCGCTTGTCTTTCATGCTTACTATTTTCACAACCATGGAATCTGGAGAGAATCCCACTTTTTCCAGCTCAATAGAGCCACGGCTAGAGTGCCCACCTTTCATATACAAACAAATTTTTAGCAACATCGTCGGTCGCCCCTAGACTGTCGGCTGCTCTTGTCCGTTTCAATATCAAAATTCTCCCTATGGTGAAAATACAATATAACAGATTTGAAGTTATACAAAACGGGGTAGGTTATAAAGAAAGAAGAATGTGCTGACTTGATAATTATAAAACACATTTCAGTATTTACAACTTTTAATATTCATATAAATTAAGAAGCAATTTAATGCAGTTGCAGAAAAAAATTAAACTTTCAACACATGGAGGTAAGAGGAAATTTTTACACTCGTTCAGTTGCCACATTCGTTGCGTTCGAGTGGTCAATATTTGAACTAGAATGTAAAAAAAAAAAAAAAAAATATTATATATATCTGTTGTGAAACATTTCTCTTATTCCAGTTTTCAAAATTGTAATTGACAACAAACTTTGTAGTTTGTATTAGCAAATTTAATGACATTTGTCGGTGATTTTATGGAGAAAAGCACAAAAACTGAAAAGCTGTTCATTAAAAACGCACTTCTGGTCTTACATATACATACAGACCACTTTTTTAGATTAAGTAGACCTCAAAACTGATATTTCCGGTGAAAAATCGATAACGAAAATTTGGCATAATTACTATACTTCCTCTTACTAGGAGTAACAGAAAGTAAAAAAAAAAAAAAAAAATTACTTTACTCATTATTTGATAAATAAATATTTCATAAAATGGACTCTTAAAAAAGGAAACTTTATTTTGCATTTATTTTCGTCAACCACTTGGCGGCTGCTCCGTATATACCTGCTGCTCGGGCATACGACATTTATAAATGTGTAGGCTCCTAGGGCTTTTATTTATATCTCAAATTAAGGGCAGCATTATCTTAATTCGAATCGGGGATACACCGTATTCCAATCTGTCGCGCTGATCCCTTCACGTTTAACATTCTCTACTTTCCTTTTAAAAATATTTTAATAAAAGTTTTTTTAAAATTTTATTTTGGACAACCGAAAATATTAATTAATTAGAAATCGCATATGGATCAGAACATATATCCTACTTTTGTAAGTCAATAAGGCTACACATGAATTAGTAAAACGGAAGTTTAATTAAAATTCAAATCTATATTGATCCAAGTAGACTAGAATAATGCCAAGTAAATAATTAATTGTTTAATAATCTTTATGTTCCACTAAAACTGAACAATGGAATTTAGATCAAAAATTTTGAAAGTACAATCTCTAATCTCATTAAATATAGCGAACTCGTTTAAAATTTAGGTACGACTGTAAATATACGTATATGATTTTTCCATATTTGCTATATACACAATCTTTATACATCATAAACAATATGTTTTTATTATATTTTATTTCAATTTTTATAACTGCAACGTTAATTTCAGGGGAAAATGTTATATTAAAGAAAAATTATTAGTATGAGATTTGGAATGGGGAAGTTATACAAAGTAATATTTGTATAGGATGGTTGATTCATCTAGTACTAGAAACATTGCAAAAGTATTTTCAATGATACATGTGTAATAGGATCCGTAGCAGAGAAAGAGAGACAAAAATGACAGGACCACTCTTTCGGAATAGAGTGAGAGAAACTACATAAATAAAACGACGGGAGATAGATATACAACAGAGTTCATACAACTGAGTCCACACGACAGTCACAACGTGTCATTTACCTTATCCTTTACCATTCTACCCTACTCGACCTTTTATGTGTTAAATCCAGGCAGCCAGTGTCACTTTTTACATTATACAGTGTTAGCCATACTGTTTGGTCGGTGCACTACTACGCACATTACTCTCCCACACTCACGGGCGGGCGCGCGCGCGCGCGTTCTTAGAAGTGCTAAGCTCTTTTTTCCCGTCTTCTTCCTTCCCTCCTTTTTTTCTATGTTAGTTTAGGGGCCGCTTTCCAGTCTTGCATCCGGTATTGCATCACCATGCCATATGCATTACCTCTCTACTTCCGATCGCCCAGGCCACCGCTCGTCTCCCTCACTCACTCTTCTTCTATTACTCTAATGATAACATCTGTGTGTCTGTCAGACTGTATACAATGCGCCCTATTCCAACTCGCCTTTTGTTGTTCATCAAAAGTGTATACGCGCCTGTTTCGCCTCAAGTATTCGCGCCGGCGATATTCCACAGTAATTGGTGTACGCATTAAAGGTCCAACAAGTGAATGCATCGTCGCATCTTCGCAACGTCGTGGACATTACTACTTCGCCACTACGATCATCCGCTTCAAATCGAATTGTAACTGGGAATCACATGTGAGGGCCCTTGAGTTCGCAAAAGTTGATTTTAGAAATTAGTCTGTGTAAGGGTGTGTGTTGTATATATATATATATATATATATAGTCAGCATAAGACAAAAAAGCGAAAATCACAAAAACTTCAAACATGATATTTAGTTTAAGTTGGTAAGCATGGGGCCTGACAATAAGGTTTGATCAAAATCAGAGACAACAGGAAGTAATACTTTATACAACAGAAAGTTTTTTTTTTTACTTTCTCTTACTCTTAAGTAAGATTGGACTGCCCTGAGTCCAAAAAAGTGGTTTTTAGCAAAAGTGTGTGTATGCATGTGAACAGCATTGCACAAAAACGAAATCGTAGAAAGTTGAAACTTGATATTACGTTTAGGTATCACCATGGAATCTGACGGTGCCTTATCTGTCAAAATTCCTCTACGGGAAGTACCACTTTAATTGTTGTTTTTTTTTTTAATTTTTTGCGTTTTTCTCAAAAATGGCTGCGAGAATTTTCTATAAACTTCGTATATCAATTACACATACAAAGAGCTACAACTTTTATTTGAAACAATTCTCTGGGAAAATTCATTAAGGAGAAGTTATAGGGGTGGGGTTAGGTTTTCATCTAAAGTGCTATTTCAGTTTATCAGTTTATTAAACAATTCTATTATCTAAATAACGTTAATTAGAATTAAATATTTTGTTGAAA
>JAAEAF010010947.1:0-12612 GCA_011037195.1 Triatoma infestans | reverse complement strand
AGAGTTATATGCTCCACCCACTTTTTTTTAAAACGGCGGGAAATTTCGAAAAAATAGAAAACACGTATTTAATCATTTTTAGTCTAGTTTATTTTCAGTGATTGATCCATTTTTTATACCCCAATATCCCGAGATACAGCATCCAACTTTTTTTTTTCAAATGGAACATTATATTTTTTTTTGCATATTTTTATAGTAATTGAGCCTCTAAAAAAATAAAAAATTTAAAATCGGTTAGGTTTTTCAAAAGTTATGGTAATTTAAAATATGAAAAACAAATTTCAGTTTAATGTCAAAATTACCTTATTTTTCTTTAAAGAAGCTCTTCAAACTGGGCACCATCAACGGATAGGCAAGCCAAAGCTCTGGACTCCCACGCTCTGTTGGTAGCAGCACTTAGGTGGCAAAGTCAACATCTAGGCAGGCTAGAGTTATTCGACGTTCCATATCTTCGACTGAAGCCACGGGATTAAGGTTACTGTACACTTTAATTTTTTAGATATCCCCACAAAAAATAGTCCATTGGGGTTAAGTCCGGAGGTCGAGGTGGCCATTGGATCGGACCATGAGTTCCTAACCACTTGAAATTTCTGTCCAGGTAACGTCGAACAACTCTCGCATTATGTGCCGGGCAACCATCTTGTTGAAAATACATATCTAACCGACGTTTTAGAGGAACATCTTCAAGCAAAACTGGCAAAATGTCTCTTAAAAAAGTTAGATACCTTTCACCAGTTAAGTTCCCTCTGTAGAAGTATGGGCCGATTAGTTGGTTTCCTCAAACTCCACAGCAAGCGTTTGTAGAAAAAAACAACCTGATGGCGTGTGGCGAAGGTAACTTGTGGATTTTCTTCTGCCCATATTCTAAAGTTCCAACGATTAGGAAGGCCATTGTTGGTAAACTTTGATTCATCAGTCCATAAAATTGTGCATTTTTTGTGGGGATATCTAAAAAATAAAGTGTACAGTAACCTTAATCCCATGACTTCAGTCGAAGATCTCGAACGTCGAGTAATTCTAGCCTGCCTAGATGTTGACTTTGCCACCTAAGTGCTGCTACAAACAGAGCGTGGGAGTCCAGAGCTTTGGCTTGCCTATCCGTTGATGTGCCCAGTTTGAAGAGCTTCTTAAAGAAAAAATAAGGTAATTTTGACATTAAACTGAAATTTGTTTTTCATATTTTAAATTGCCGTAACTTTTGAAAAACCTAACCGATTTTAAATTTTTTATTTTTTTAGAGGCTCAATTACTATAAAAATATGCAAAAAAAATATAATGTTCCATTTGAAAAAAAAAATTGGATGCTGTATCTCGGGATATTGGGGTATAAAAAAATGGTTCAATCACTGAAAATAAACTAGACTAAAAATGATTAAATACCTGTTTTCTATTTTTTCGAAATTTCCCGCCGTTTAAAAAAAAAGTGGGTGGAGCATATAACTCTGGTCACCCTATATACAGTTTAAATTACAAACATAGTGTATCTATTAATCTTTTGTGCTTATACTGTCTATTATCATCGTTTCCTATATTGATACAAAGGTGATTTTCAGAGTTAGCTGTGGATTCAAAGAACTTCCTACAGATTTTACTGGTATATTTTTCTATTCTTTCTATTGCAGTTATGGAGTGTAAATCTGTTATACGTGTGTGTCTAGGTGAGTTTGTGGCGAGTCTTAGGAATTTGTTTTGTATTATTTGTAGAGCCTTTATATTGCTATTGCAAGTGATTCTCCAGGAAGGGAAAGCGTAAAGTAGCATGGGCCTCACGACCACCTTGTAAATCAGTAGCTTATTTTTAGTAGAGAGTTTGGAATCTCTACTAAACAAGGGGAAGAATTTTTTAATTGCCATTTTACCTTTATTCAGTCTATCTGTAACATGTTCACTAAATGTGAGCTTTTTATCCAGCAATACTCCCAGATATTTAACACAAGGTGACAAGGAATTTCCCCTTCTTCAGTAGTGATATTTTTAATTAAAATTGGCCTTCTTTTTGTAAACAGGATTGCTTCAGTTTTGCTATTATTTACTTTAATTTTCCATTTATTGCAGAAGGTGTGTATCTTTTTAATAGCATTTGATAGCCTATTTGCAATCGTATCTATTCTCCACGAGGAAGTATAGAGGGCTATATCATCTGCATATAGAGCCAGATGCACATCTGCTGTGCAGGGAAAAAAATTAAAATAAACATTAAACAAAACTGGTCCAAGGATTGATCCTTGGGGAACTCCAGCCTTAATGCTTCTTGAGGAGGAAAGTTCTGAGCCCGAGCAAACTCGAAATTTTCTATTATTTAGGTACGAGTGAATGATTATTATAATATATTTAGGAAAATGATAATTAATTAGGCGGAATATTATCCCCTCATGCCTGACAGTATCGAAGGCCTTTTCTATATCCATGAGGATTAAGCCAGTATGCTTTTTTTCATTAAATTTAATTGTAGTATAATCTACTATCCTAGCCAATTGTGAAACGGTACTGAACCCGAACTGTTCTGCCCGAATTATGTTATATATATCTAAATGATTGTTTATACTAATGAATATTATTTTCTCTAGAACTTTATTGACGGAACTTAATAGACTTATGGGTCTATAGCTTTTGGGCTCAGATGGAGGTTTACCGGGTTTACGGATATATATTAATTTTGAGGTTTTCCAGATATTGGGGTAAATGCCGGATATTATTATATTGTTAAAAAGATAAGTCATATATACTATTGCTTTTCTTGGTAGTTTTTTCAATATAATATTTTGTATGTTATCTAATCCGGGAGCCTTTTTATTTTTGCGGGATTTTATAATAAGGGTCACTTCCTTTGGCGAAGTTAGTTTACATTCATTTGCCGAATATTTACAGTTTGAAATGAATTGTTTAACAGTTTTATGTACATGATTAGTCATTCCCATATGTAAATTTTGTCTATGTAGAGACTCAAAATGTTCCGCCATTAAGTTGGCTTTTTCTTGGTTGGAATAATAAACTTTATTACCTTTTGTTAGTGGAGGATCATTATCAGTAGTGTCAGTTTTAAAATATCTAACAGTTTTTCAAAAATTAGCGATATTGGGCTGTAAGTTTTCTAAGAAGCTCGTCCATTTTTTATTTCACCATTTCTGTATATTTAAATGAATTATCTTTTGCAGTTTATAGCCAAATTTTTTCAACATATTATTACCGACTTTTTGGTATAGACGTTTAATTTTATTTTTGAAGGCAATTAAGTTCTTTACATAAACAGGAAGATCTTTTGTATACGACAGAGAACGCATGGGGATAGCAACATTAGCCGCATTCTCTATTAGTTGTATAAAATTAACACTTTCTTCATCTATTTTATTTATATTTACTGGATTACTATTTAACTCAATATTTTTATTCAAAATTTCTCTAAATTTGTGCCAGTTAGCGTTTTTTAAGTCTCTAACCAGCGTAGGATTATTATTCTGATAGTTTAAACTTAATGTGAATGTGATTGGATTATGATTCGAACTCAATACTGAGTGAGAGATAGGCACAGAAAGATTAATTATATTTTTGCTTAATACTAAATCTATTATACTAGGCGTTCTACCAGCTGGAGGGAAAAAAGTGGGTAAATCAGGAGAGTTAATAGTTATATTATTATTTATGGATACATTTAAAAGCGATTCTCCGGCAACATTGTTGTTTTTGCAATGCCATTATACATGTTTAGTATTAAAGTCCCCCATTAATATTACTCTTTTATGTAAACTGAACAATTTCATTATTTCTTTCCCATCAAATCTCTTGTTTGGTGGCCGGTAACAGGAAATAATGTACAGTGAGTATTTGTCAAAGTATACTTCTATCCCAACAGCTTCTATGTTGTTTAAATCTGGAATGTGTATTTGTGTGTGCTTTATATTTGTTTTTATGAGTATCGCAATTCCACCACCATGCCTGTTACGATCTTTTCTATAAACTACATAATTAGAAATTTTTATTTTCAAGTTATGATTAAGTTTTGTTTCATTTATTGCACATAATATGTCAATGTTTAAAGACTGTAAAGTATGTGTCAACACTGAAATCTTGTCTTTTATTGAATTTGCATTCCACTCCATTAATTTCAAAGTGTTTTTAAACATTAGTCTAACAGTGAGAAAATTGACTCAGCAATAATGACTATTTTTGAAATAGGGCCTGTCGCCATTTTCAGTTGAAATGCTATAGATTTCAGTTTATTTACAATATTTTTGAAATTAAAAATTGATTTAATATCTTGGAAAAAAGAACTAAGAGAGAATTCTTCTTCCTTTTCATCAACAGCTAACTGTTTCGAACTCCCACGAGAGGGTCCCCACGTTGGAAGTGCTTCATTTACCGTTGCAGATTTGTTGAGAGGTGGAAACTGCCCTGTTTAGTTCAAAGGCTCCTGGTCTTTTATTCTTGTTTATTCCATTCACACGAGATTGCTTAGAGCTTTTCTTGTCAATAATAATTTGAAACACTGGACAAGTGTCATCAGACGCTCTATGTTTTCCACAGAAGTTTATACATTTCCTATTTTCTTCATCCTCTTTTGAGTTGCATTGATCTGTTGTATGATTATTCGCACATAATTCACACTTGGGGGCTTTATGACAGTTGACAGCAATATGGCCATAACTCTGACATCGAAAACATCTTACAACTATATTCCTAGACCTATATTTCTGCCACTGGACTCTACAATAAGCAATTGTTCTTATTTGATATATCTCCTTTAGAGAAGAGTCCTTATTGAAAGTTACAGCATATACAGTTAGTGGAATGTTGTTTTCATTTTCTTTCTTAAAAAATTGTTCAACTTTGTGAACTTCATGCCCTTGAACATTTAAGTCTTCCTTAATTTCTTCCGAAGTTATAGCGGATGGCAAATATACTATTAGCTTACGTCCAATTTCATTTTTGGGAGTATAGGTATGATATTCTATATCTGCCTTCGTAATATATTCCTGAAAGAAATCATAGTCGGCTTTATTTTGTGTATATACTAATACACGATCACTTTTCAACTTAAATTCTATCTCGCCTGTTAGTTTTGAGCTAATTATCTCCATTGCTTTTGTATGATTCTTAAATTGAGAGTACATAACAAGTGGAGGCATACTAAATTTATTTTTTTGTATAACTACATTCTTATCATTCATCGCTGCCTGCGAATTTGTAGGAGCTATATCAAGGTCAAAGTCGTCCTCTAGATTAGACAATATCTGATATTTATTCGTCACACTTAATTCATTTTTAACCGTTCGCGGACTTGTTACCGCTCTACGTTTTCTGGGATTACCCAGGACTTCAACAAAATCGTTTTCCACATTAATCATGTTAGTATTATTGATACCAGTACTCCTATCAGTATTAACTTCGTTTAAGATCAGTGTTAGTAAGTTCACCAGTGTTATTATTTACCAGAAACCTTATTTTCTTGCAGAACTGATAGGTATTGTGAAGGGGATAAACCCCCACCACCACTAGTTAATCGCTCAATGCAGAGCTTCAAGTTTCTGATCGTTTACTTTTTCTATTTTTAATGGCTTCTTATTAATCCTAAATTTCACAATTTTAATGTTCACACACTATCAAGTTGTAGGTTATATAACTAATTTACGAGTAAATTAATTGTAATGTTCAATATGTAAAATAATAATAACTCTATTAGAAGTGTCCAATTTCATTAAATATTTCTAGTTAAGTCTAATTCTTTTCAGTAAAACTAAAATTAATTTAAAAAGAAAAAGCTTACTTTTTCTTGGAGTTCAAGGAAAATTAAAGTTTTACTAATTTCACGGCACTATTACATCACATTTAGTAACTAAGCATAATTAGTATTTTTCAATCCATTTTATATGTAATTCTCACAAAAAGCTTAGAAAAACATTAAATTTAAATCACCAAAAAATTTAGCGTATTGTTTACACTTTTACTAACAGCTGGTGTGAGTATTCAAGATAAATTGTACACAAAACAGTTGAATACCTCATTTTATTAAGTATAAATTGTACGTAAAAAAATCTGGTGTGAAACACTCACACAACTTTCTCTTACTCCAGTACTCAAAATTATAATTGACAAATTTTATAGTTTGTGTACCAAATTTAATGAAATTTCGTCGAAAAAGTGGAAAAACACTGTCAAGTAAAACTGTCCGGTTTACTAATTTCCTTGAAACTCGGAATTTGGGTCATATATTAATTTCTAGTTATTTCAATTTGGATGACAGAATTGTATAATCAACTGTGATAGCATTTTAAAGAAAAACATAACCCCCTCCCCCAAAAGTCCCCTTAAATGAATTTATCAGGGGAAAAGTTTCAAATAAAAGTTGTAGCTATTTATATGTATAGTTAACAACGCTGGTTTAAAGAAAATCGTTGGAGCCATTTTCGAGAAAATACCAGAAAACTGAAAATTATATTTCAGTAAAAACGCACTTCCGGTTATCTATTTTTTTTCAAACTCGGAATTTCAACAACATATTTAATTCTAATTAACATATTTAGATGACAGAATTGTCTTATATACTGAAACAGCAGTTAAGATGAAAACCTAACCCCACCCCTCCCACAGAAGTGCCCTTAAATGAATTTTCCTGGAGAAATGTTTCAAATAAAAGTTGTAGCTCTTTGTATGTGTAGTTGATATAGCAAGTTTAAAGAAAATCTTCGGAGCCATTTTTGAGAAAATTGCAAAAACGTAAAAAAAACAACTAGTAAAGTGGTACTTCGGTTGAGGAATATTGACACATTAACGCACCCGTCAGATCCCATGGGTGTACCTAAACGTAATATCAGTTGAACTTTCTACGATTTTTCGTTTTTGAGCTATACCGCTGTTCACATACAGACCCAACACAGACAAACCACACCCACACACACACACACACACACACAGACCCACACACACACACACACACACAGACCATTTGCTAAAAACCACTTTTTGGACTCAGGGGATCTCAAAACGGATATTTCCGGTGAAAACTCGATATCGAAAATTTGACACGATTACAATACTTCCTCTTACTAGGAGTAAGAGAAAGTAAAAATTGGTAAATTATAAACAGTTTAATAATAAACTTTTAATATAAATTGTAAAATTATTATTTTAAATAAAGACGTGTTTTTTTTTTTTTTCAAGTCCAACTCTTATTATTCTTACTAATGTGTCTAATAAATTTGGATTACTAAAAGTCTTTTCATGTATAGAACTTTTTTATTATTACTTTCTCTTATTTTTTTAAAAAATAATTGATTAACACTACATACACTTTACATAAAACTTATATTATTTTCTTTATAAAATAGTTAATTAACGAGAGGTATTTTACATATATGCGGGTTTGACTTATTATACAGACGCAGGTGTGTGAACATTTGAGCCATCTGCTGTTGTTTATTTACACTTTTATCTTATTTCTTTCTACTTTTCATTGTGAGCGGGTTTTTTTTTTTTTTTCTTATTATTTTCCTAGTGGGGGTTTTTTCTACAGCTTGATTTTGTATATAAGTACCCGTGTTTTTGAGCTAGAGTCATCATTTCATCTGAAGACTGCACTACAGAACAGTGAGTACATGATTTTTGTTTTGTAGGTAACTTATGATTTTTTTTTTTTATTATAAATATTTAAATATATATTTTTCTTGATAAAAAAAAAACTTTTTTTTAGATGTCTGATTTGAAGAACACAATATCTGCTGAACAAAATTCAGTTTATGGATCTATAAAGAACCTCAACCAAAATATACCATATACTATAATTTCCATGAGAAGAATTGAAACAAAATATGGGGCTTCAGTGTTAGTTAGTATGAGAAGCAGTGAAGATAGTGAAGAAATTCGATGTTTTTTGCCAAAAAATTTTACCAAGCAAATAACTGACGACATCATTAGGGATTATAAACCATCATCCCTATCACTTATATATAGGGGGTTGAACCCTAATAAATCTTTCAATATTCATTTCGCTTAATGGAACAAATTATTGATTTTAAAGTTAAAATGTACATAACTGATGAAGGTTTTTTTTATGTCATGAGTGTGCGCAACAATTAGAATTATAGGATAAATTAAATATAAAAACCTCACACACATTATGTAATATCACTAGTATATTACCGAACGTTACAAAAAGCACGAAGTTGTGATGCTTGTTGTGATGACCTAAATTTTATGGTTGTAGACGAAGCTTTTAGACAAGGTTGGACGTTATCGTTTTAAACCATGCTTTATGTAAGTATCTTTTAACTTTTTTTAACAATTTATTTGAAATGAATGACTTTTTTTTTTAATTATTTTTTTACGGTTTGCAGTGTCAAGAATGTGATATCTCCTTTAATTATAGAAATCAATATAGAATTCATAAGGCTTTAACACATGGTGAACGTGAAAAATTTACACGGAGTTGTGGTAAAGCTTATTTACAAGAAGAGGTATTAAATATACATAGAAAAAAATGTACGGCTCGTGAAACTATATGTAAGTATTTTAATTTTTTTTTATTTTTTTTTTAATTTTTTTAAGGGAGGAGGTAGTAATAGCACTTTTTTTTTAGATGTAGTAAATGTAATTCAATCCTACCTGATATACACAATGGTCGATTACATGAAGCTGTCTGCGGTGTAAAAAAAAGTAGATTGGGGGGAGCCTTCAAGGAGAGAGCTCTTAGCATTAAAATCAGGATCACATGGTGTCACTCCCTATGAGACAGCATTCGGTGCTCGTCTTGCATCATATTTTCTACGCTCACCACATTGTATGGATTTAACAATTTTTTTAGAAAACACCCGTTCTAAAATAGAAGATATCATCAAGGAAGCTGTAGTGAAACACTCTTCTATTAAATTCAACCTCTGGGTAGATTGCACATTCCAAAATCTGCATGGTGGAGAAATGATTAAAGCTTTGAAAACCCGAACAGAGCAGTTTATTAGAGAATGACCGTCAACCACGCTGGACAAAGGACTTTGCAAATTAAAGAGGGAGTTGGGGGGAAGCAGCATGTCAATGAGGGTATGGTCGCTAACATCACTCGCTGGATTAAGGGGCGGGGTTGAAGCTTAAACATCATCCACTAGAGAGCCCTCAACACTACATTTTTTTGACCGGGGCCGAAATTCTTCTTGGACAACAAGAACGCTTGCTTAAATGTGAAAAATAGTGTATAGCTGCTTTGTATACCCCATCCTTGCTAAATTTATTGATGGAGTTCATGCATACCGTCAAAGTAAATATAAAGCGTTAGAAACCAAGTATGATTTCACGTGTATTAACTTTCCAACACACATTAAAGATGTGAAAAAATTTGAATCCATTAATAACATTTCCATCAATATTTTTGGTTTGGATGAAAATGAACAATTGTATCCTCTTAAAGTTATTAATGACGAATTGGATGATCATCGCGATTTGCTACTATTAAACTCTGAAAATAACTATCATTATATCTATATAAAAACTTTTAATAAACTTGTAGGAAGACAAATATCAAATCATCACGATTCAAAATTGCTATGTAAAAGATGTTTCACTCATTTTGACAGACGGTAGAATGGTGAAGCTCGCTATCAGGAGCATAAGCAATTATGTAATATACATAAACCTTCCCGGGTGGGGGAGTTACCATCAGAAAAACCTTATGTAGAATTGAGCCATGGAGGATCTACACGCGGTCCGTAGTTGTAATTTATTAGATTTCGGAAACTATTGGGAAAACGGTAGATAGATCCCTGTAGACTATCCTGAACAGTCGTACTATAACCTCCCATATACTACCCAAGAGTTTTGGTAGATATATGTTCAATCAGTGAGAAGGTTACAAGCTGATTGACCCTTATCTTCCAACAGACCAACATATATAGGAGCTAATGCAGCCAGAAATTTGTTTTATAAAGAAAATTGCGGAACTAGTTCATGATCTTTACGGTCTTAACAACATTATTAATCCTCTTACTCCTCAAGAAGAGGAAGATTATTTAAATGCAAACATTTGTTACATACGTGACAAACCTTTTACTGATGCAGATATGAAGATAATAGGTTTATCTGGGGTGTATAGAGGTTCAGCACATTCCAGCTGCAATCTAAAGTGTAAAAGACTTAATTTTTTACCAGTCTTTTGTCATAATCTGAGCGGTTATGATTCTCATTTTCTAATTAGGGAACTCGGATATGATGACAATGAAATTACAGTTATTACAACTACTGGAGAACAATACATCTCCTTCATTCAGACGATTTCAAACCGTATGAAATTAAGATTTGTTGATAGTTTTAGGTTTATGGCGTCCAGCCTAGACAGTTTAGCTAAGAATCTTACAAGTTTGGTTGAAACCGCAAAATTCTTCGATCCTCATACGTTACACCTAGTATGTAGGAAGGGTGTTTTTCCCTATGAATATGTTTCATGTTGGGATAAATTACAAGAAACTTCATTACCTCCAAGAGAGGCGTTTTATAGTACTCTCAAGGGAGGGGGTATCGACGAAGATGATTATCAACACGCCCTCAATGTTTGGGAAACTTTTTCTTGCAACACTCTCGGGGATTATAGTGACTTATATTTAAAGAGATGTATACTTCTATCGTATTTTTGTAACAATTTCGGACCCAGTGACAATTCAATTCATAAACTAGACACCAGCTCATTATTTTGACCTTGCCGGATTGTTCTTGGGATGCAATGTTCAGATTGTCACTCAAGTTAAGCTTGATGCTACTTACCGACTCTGACCAAAATTTTATGATGAGAGGCGGTCCATAAGTAGGTGGGCATGTAAGTATCCCAAGGAATGTGAAGCTAATAATACGTACATTTGAACGAGATTTACAATCCTTTGCTTTTTATTTTACCTTCAACATTATAGCATAACACGACTGTATAAGTGCTATGGTTTATGCTATGAATAAATACTTACCATACGGAGGTTTTAAGTGGGTTGATCCAAAATGTGTGGACTTTAATTCATTGGGTGAGTTCGATGAATTTCGATATATATACGATGTTGATATTGATTATCCGGATAATCTCCACAATGCTCATAATGATCTACCATTCTTGGCGGAGAATATTAAAATTGATGGACAAATTAAATTAACGACTCATTTCCAACCCCGTAAGAATTATGTATGCCATTATATGATATTAAAACAGGCAGTAAAACATGGTTTTTCACATAGCACAATTAATAGAGTTTACAGTTTTAAAACAGTCCATGGGTGGCCATATATATTCACTAGTACAGAGTTTAGAAAACAGGCACACAATGATTCGCAAAAAGACTTATAAATTGTTTAATAATTCGGTGTTTGGAAAAACTATGGAAAACATTCGCAATAGAATATCCCTCAAACTTGTATCTAATACCACTAAATTAGAAAAATTAATAGCTCGACCTGATTGTTTAGATTGGGTCATTTATGATCAAACACTAGTCGCTATCCATTTATCAAAAAGGAGTATTCTATTTAACAAACCAATTTACGTAGGTTTATCAGAATTAGATTTATCTAAAGTGAAAACGTACTGGTATCACTATGAGGTAATGAAACCTTTTTATGGCCCTAATATTCGCTTGTGTTATATAGATACTGATACATTTATATATTTAATTACTACAGAGGATTTATTTGATGATATGTTACAAATGAGCCATTATCTTGATTTGTCCAATTATCCGCCAGATCATCGCTGTTATTCGGAACAGTTTAAAAAAACGGTTGGTAAATTTAAGGATGAGGCCGCTGGAGAAATAATCACAGAGTTTATTGGGCTCCGTCCAAAAATGTATGCACTTCAATTGTACAATAATAAAATAATTAAAAAGGCTAAAGGTGTGAAAAAAGATGTTTTGAAATGGGTAATTGAATTTAATGATTGTGTCGCATGTTTGTTATCAAATGAACCTATAAGAAATTCAATGATAATGTTTAGATCTAAGCACCATAATATGATGACTGTTAAACAAAATAATATCTCGTTATGTCCTTAGGATAAAAACGATGGGTTTTAAGAGATAGGGTCAGTACACGAGCATTGGGGCACTTTTTAAACAATGTAAACTAATTGTTGAACTAACACTCATTTGTATATATATCTGTTGTTTGCGCACATTATATAAAATAAAGAATTTAAAAACAATTAACATTTTTTTATTTCTACTCCCAATATCTATTTAATCAGTACAATGGAGAATCCCATATGTAAAAGTGTCTGATCAACAAAAATTGAAGTTTTTGAAATTTATCGTTTAGGAGCGTCTATGTACATGGCTTTTATATCTTGGGATATTATAGAATATCCGACCCTCCCCACTACTAGTACAAATACACATGGACCTTGAAAACAACCACAAATTTGGAAAAACCTCGTTACGTAATTGTAGCATTTCAGACTAATAGAAAAAATAATTAACCGGTAGACCCAACAGTTTTTGATCAAAATAATATTACTAATGTTAAACTGCACCTAAATTCAGAAATTTATCCTTATGATGACTTGAATGTGAATTTTTCAAAAATCTATTTCAGCTTTTTGTATTACATGTATCAACATTTTCAACATAGTTCTTATGGAAAACCGAACCAACCACTAATGTC
>JAAEAF010010946.1:0-31952 GCA_011037195.1 Triatoma infestans | reverse complement strand
GTAAGAGGAAGTATTGTAATCGTGTCAAATTTTCGATATCGAGTTTTCACCGGAAATATCCGTTTTGAGGTCCCCTGAGTCCAAAAAAGTGGTTTTTAGCAAATGGTCTGTGTGTGTGTGTGTGTGTGTGTCCGTGTGTCCGTGTGTGTGCGTGTATGTATGTATGTAAACAGCGTAGCTCATAAACGAAAAATCGCAGAAAGTTCAAACTTGATATTCCGTTTCGGTATCACTATGTGATATGACAGTACGTTATCTGTCAAAATCCTCAACCGGAAGTGCCACTTTACTAGTTGGATTTTTTACTTTTTGGCGATTTTCTCAAAAATGGCTCCGACGATTTTCTTTGAACTAGTAACATCAACCACACATACAAGGCGCTACAACTTTTATTTGAAACATTTCTCCGGCGCCGAAATTACATTGGAGGGCACTTTTGGGGGAGGGGTGGGGTTAGGTTTCCATCTAAAGTGCTATTTCAGTTTATTAGACAATTCTGTCATCTAAATAATGTTAATTAGAATTACATATGTTGTTGAAATTCCGAGTTTGAAAAAAATCGGATAACCGGAAGTGCGTTTACTTTACCACTTTACTAAATGATTTATTCACTTTTTCGCAATTTTCTCAAAAATGGCTCAGACGTTTTTTTGAAACTTCGTATATAAATTAAACATGCAAAGATCTACAACTTTTATCTAAAACATTTCTCTGGGAAAGTTCTTTTAAGGTCACTTTTAGGGGAGTGGTGGGGTTAGATTTCTATCAAAGTGCTATCCTAGTTGATTATACAATTCTATCATCCAAACATAATTAGTTAGAAATAAATGGGTTGCCAAAATTCTGAGTTTCAAGAAAATTAGTAAACCGGAAGTGCGCTTTTACTGGACAGTTTTTTCCGTTTTCGACGAATTTCCTTAAATTTGGTACAGAAACTATAAAATTTATCAATTATCATTTTGAGAACTGGAGTAAGAGAAAGTTGTGTGAGTGTTTCACACCAGATTTTTTTTATTATTTTCATGAAATTATTGATCTATTCCTACAGTAATTTTAACATCATCATAATATAATTTATATAATTCATTCCGCATAGTTATTATTATTTACAACAAAAATGTGTTTAATTGAATGGATAAAATTAGTTTGATAGCAGAATGTTTCAAAACATAAAAATTTTTTTTTGCAAATTGGACTGATTTTTCCATTATGTTATTAGTTGGAGAAACGTAAGTTGTTTTTTTAAAAGATCTGAAATTCCCCAAAATCAAATTAATCGATGGCGGAAAATGAATCAGGCTTTCATAGGAATGATTCCATCTTAGGTTTAAAATTAATTAAATGCAAATTATTAAAATCTGGAATTAAAAAAAAAAAAAACATATCTAATATTTTTACTTTCTCTAACTGCTATTAGAAGAGGTATTGTGATCGTGTCAGATTTTCTGAATTGAGTTTTCACCGGAAATATAAGTTTTGAGGTCCCCTGAGTCCAAAAAAAAGTGGTTTTTAGAAAATGGTCTGTAGGTGTATGTGAAAAGTATATCTCAAAAACGAAAAGTTGCAGGAAACTCAAACTTGATATTCCTTTCAGGTATTACCATCGCTTCTGACTCGAATATTTGGGACCAAATACATCAACCGGAAGTGTCGTTTTACTGAATAGTTTTTTTGTGATTTTCTCGAAAACGGCTCTAATAACTTTCTTTAAACTCTGTATATCAACTATACATACAAAAACTGCAATGTATATTTGAAAAAATTGGGAGACGGAGGGAGGGACTGTGGTTCCTTCTAAAGTGCTATTTCAGTTTATTTATACACAATTCTCTCATCTAAATAATATTAATTAGAATTAAATAAGTTGTTAAAATCCCGAGTTTGGAAAAAAATCGGATGACCGGAAGTGCGCTTTACTCAAAATAGTTCTCAGTTTCCTGTTTTATTTTCCCAAAAAATGGCTCCAACGATTATCTTTAAACTTGATATATCAACTACATATAGAAAGAGCTATAACTTTATTTGAAATAAATAAATTTCATTTAAGCGTACTTTTGGGTGGCGGTAGGGGGTTATGGTTTCCTCTTAACGTGCTATTTCCTCTCATTTGGTATATACAGTTCTGTCAACTAAATAATATTAATTAGAATTATATAAGTTGCCAAAATTCCCAGCTTGAAGGAAATCGGTTGAAGTGAATAGGTTTTTCAGATATTTTGTGGTTTACTCCATTAAGTGCCGTCGGTTTTAAACACTAATAAGAATTGTAAGTGTGAAGAAAATCTGCCATTTCCCACCAAGAAAGTCGTGTGAGTGTTTCACACTAAGTTATTTTTTTGTTTGCTTTTTTTACTTTTTAATGATCGATATAGCTTAACTTGAACTAAAAGGACTTTCTAATTGCACTTAAAAAGTAAATATACGTAATTCTTTATTAAGCAACTTAGTGTTGTTTGTTTTAACAGAAAACTTAGAATTATTTACGACTTTCTTAGCACTATAAAGACTTCATTATGAAGTTTTATAAGTTCAATTTCTTTAATATAAATAAAACATAATATATTTAGGTTATCTCTCTATTAAAGTGTATAATTAAGCCGAATAACACAGTGTGTGGATTATTGATCTTGTAAGTTAGAAGTTGAAGTTAAGTTTACAACAGATTGAAATAAGCTTTAATGCTTAAATGAAGTTATTAACAACTTTATTACCACCTTAAATATTTACTTGCGCAATTAGAAGTTCTCTGTTTTGTGTTTTACCACCTCTTGTTTCATAATGATAAAATATTTCCGTGGTATATACACACCATTGATGGTTTTCACTCCATAGTTCGAAATGTTGCAAATAATTGAAAATAGACTTTTGCAAGAGTATTGAAATGTCAATAACAGAATTTAATGTGCTTCTTTTTATATGCAAAGAAACTGATGCTGGAATTTTTAAATTAGAATTATTATAAAAATAGCCAGTTGAGTTATAACCAGGCTCTATGGTTGTTTTATTGAATAGATTACATAATATCAAGAAATTGTTTACATATGAATTAATCGAACGTATCGAACTATCTAAACAGATCCAGTCCACGTGTTTATTATAGCAAATCTTCATAATACCACTTAATGTTACATTTACATCTGTAATTTGCTTTTCAAATTGCGACCATTATTCTTTACCTAAGATAATCTCTGTCATTCAGTTTAGTGTGGTAAACGATGTCATTTGTGTAACCACATAAGAAAAAAGAAAAATTTCACAAGTAAAGGAAGGCGGCTAAAAATTAGGCAACCTCTTCCTGAAATTTTTCATATAAAAAATCTTTCAGCAAAATGAGCCCGTTTCGTTGGGAGACAATGTACGCAGATTTTTAATGAAAACTTTTTAGATACCTGGCCGATAGGAAGAGATCGCCCAATTCCTTGCTCGTTCCTTCTTTTAACTAATATAACACTAAGAACCTTTTCTTGTGGGTCTATACAAAAGATATACCATACTAAATTAAAAAACAGGGAGGCCTTGCATGGAATAAGTGTCCATTGATGAAAATATGTTAAGAAGGATATTAACAGAAATAAATGCTTATAGTTTTCAATATTTGCAATATGTCAGTTATAATATACGTATTGATCAAATTCAACTATCACAGCCCAGATGATGCAAGAAAATTTTGTCGGAAAACACGCCCTTGAAGTATCTTACATGATGCCTATCTATTGTCCAAACTCCAAATCTCCAAATTCGAAGATCATTCCGAAGGACACCAAAGAAAACATTAGAGATATAATTAACATATTTTTATTAACGGGTGCAATCTTTCTTTTCTATTTCATAAAAAATACAAGTAATTGAAAATGATAACATTCTAACACTATTTTTTATCACTTTCTCTTACTCCAAGTGAGAGTAAGTGTTCTAATCGTGTCAAATTTTGGATATCGAGTTTTCACCGGAAATATCCGTTTTCAGGTCCACTGAATCCAAAAAAAGTGGCTTCTAGAAAATGGTCTGTGTGTGTATGTAAACAGCACAGCTCAAAAATGAAAAATCTAGAAAGTTCAAACTTGATTTTCCGTTCAGAAACTTGACATTCCGTTTCTGACAGTAGGTCGGTCATCTGTCAGAATTCCTCAACCGGAAGTACCTCTTTATTGAATTTTTTTTTTTTTCACTTTCTTGGGATTTTCTTAAAAATTGCTTCGACTATTTTCTTCAAACTTTTTATATCAATTACACATACAGAGATCTACAACTTTTATTTAAAACATTTCTCTGGGAAAATTCATTTAAGCGCATATTTGGGTGAGGGGTGGGTGGTGTTAGATTTTCCTCTAAAGTGCTGTTTCAGTTTATTATACCATTCTGTCAACTAAATAATATTAATTAGAATGAAATATTTTGTTGAAATTCCGAGATTGAAAAAAATTAGATGACTGGAAGTGCGTTTTTATACTGAAATATATTTTTCAGTTTTTTGGTATTTTCTCGAAAACGGTTACTACGATATTTTTTTAAAATTAAGAATGTGAACTACACATATAAAGAGCTAGTACTTTTATTTGAAACATTTCTCCTGGTGAAGTCGTTTAAGGGGGCTTTTGGGAGAAGAGCTGTGTTATGTTTTCCCTCTAAAGTCCTATCAAGTTGATTATACAATTCTACCATCTAAACAAAATTAATTAGAAATATTTATAAGTGGCCAAAATTCCGAGTTTCATGAAAATTAGTAAACCGGAAGTGCGCTTTTACAGAACCGTTTTTTTTTTTTTCAGTTTTCAACGAACTCCGACGAATTTAATTCCATAACTATTGAATTTTTCAAATATAATTTTGAAAACTGGTGTAAGAGAAAGTTGTGTGAGTGTTTCACACCAGATTTTTATAATTTATTATATTTCTGTTGACATTTTAGTTAGAACCAATTTTTCTGTTTTTCAATATGGATGCACAGTATGTTTTAATATATATATATATTTTACTCGTATTTTTCCGAAATTCAATTAACACAGAATTTGTGTGTTACAGAACTTGATTACAATTTAATCTGTCAATATTTTTTATATCATTTATTACATGTTAAATTCAGTTAATTGAGTGTCAGATATGTGAATTAAATTGCTTTTTTTTTTTACTGAAAGATAACAAAATTATGAAACAATTTTGTTAATATATCCGATGTCTTTTGTTTTTTGTACGGATTATTAAGCGTAGGTGAGTGATTATTAAAATATCTAATGAAACAAATCTATTTTGTTTATAACCCAGCATAAATCAATGAAAGTTAAAAATTGAAATGGGCGTTATCATTTTTTCAGTTTTTATTGTAATATATTTTATTGGCCATGAAAAATATAGTTCTATTCAAGTTTAATCTTTTAATAAATTTTCTTTATTTTTATATAATAAATTTGGAAGACTAAATTTTTCACTTAAAGAAAACAGGAAAATAAGGGTTAATTAAAATATTAGTATAAAAAAAGTAGTAAGGTTAATTTATTTAGTTATCGTCTATATTGAGCTTGTCAAATGTGAAGGAAAAATATTATAATTGAAATATTTTCACAGCACGAATAAAGAGCTGAGCTAAGTAATTTTAATTAAAAAAAAATCGATAACTTAAGAAATAAAAACATAAAAATTAGTCTTGGAAAATTATAATTTATTTAAGTTATAATTATGAATGTTCTCAGACGTATTTATATTGTAGTACCTCTAATCATGTTATTGACATACATGGACAAAGAAATAAATATTATTTGTAAATAGAGAAGCCGTGAGCCATTATTTACCTAATCAGCTTAATTAGCGTGCAATTTATTTTCTTTATTCAGAATTTATTAATTTATTTATTATTCACTAGTGGGACTACCACAAGGGGCAATTATGAGCCCAATACTCTTCAACCTCTACTGCTCAGACATACCTGAACCTACTACAGCGACCTTAGCTACCTACGCGGACGATACCATGTTAGCCTCATCCAGTACAGACATTAACGAAAGCATTACTGACTTACAAACATCAATAGACTGTATATCTATCGATGTTTCACCGATGAGCTAAAGTTAAACCCATGTAAAACTGAAGCGAAAATCTTGGCTCTCCGGCGGTTTCGAATTGAAGACCTTCGCCTACTAACAATTAACAACCAGGAAATTCCCTGGAAACAAAAAGACCAAGGAGTGCGTTATCTGGGCGTAATCCTTGCTACAAGACTCGCCTGAAGACTACACATTAACACTAAACTGCGACAACCATACACCCGACTGAAACAACTCTACCCACTCATTAACAGAAACACACCACTCTAACACTCCTGCACGACACTACTCTATAAAACTCTCCTTAGATCTCTCCTGACATACGCCTGTCCAGTTTGGATAACAGCTAGCAACACACTGACAAAACGATTGCAAACTTTCCAAAACAAGGTACTGCGAATTGCACTAAACGCTCCCTGGTTTGTCAGAAACACACAAACATACAGAGAACCTGACATGCCATATATATACATACACATGGCTAAACTTACAGACAGTTTCTTCCTATCGCTTCACACACTACCCTCAGCTTCTTCACATTACCACATAGGCGAGCCTACTTCATCTAGAAGATTAAAACCCAGACTCTACCAAGATCTGTGAGAAGACACATCTTTGTTTTATTGTTTCTGTTCTTTTTCTTTCAATTAGCTCTATGTGTGAAGCTCTAAGTGAGCTGGCCAATACTAATTTGTAAATAAATGAATAAAAAAAAATTATTATTTATTTGACAAATTATAAAATCACAGTTTCCTTATAATCTGTAATAATTTTAACATTAAATAACCATTGGGAATAAGTTCTTAGAAAAATTCCCAGCTATGTATTTAGGCTAGCCTCTTTTAGTTCTATGAAGAGTTTATTTCCTGACTGTGAATAAAGTTGCAGTCACTTTAGGATTAGTTAATATTTACCCTGCAATCCTATACTGAAGTCGCAGTCACTTTGTGATTTGTAAATATTTATCCTGCAATACTATACTGCTTACAAACAACTAAAAAAAAATAAAAATAAAAACAACAACAATAATTGAATACTATTCTATTTTAAGATAATTCCTCTTTCTCTTGTCCAATTTATATTTTTAAAAAACATTTCTCACATCTTATATCTGATTTGTTTATTTTGTTTTAAATTACAAAGTCTAATGTTTTTTTTTTAGTTAGTGAATATCCTATTTTCAGGGCACTATATATTTGCTGTTCGTACTATTGTCAGAATTCGATTGACAAATTTTTGTTCAAAATTAGCAAGTTTTAGAACACATTTAATTTTCATTTATAGCCAGTGAAGTGGAACGTTGCTATATAATAATTATTCATTTATTGCTTTCACTCATTTTACATTTGAAGTGTTAGTTTTATAAAAGCTTAAAAAGCTTACAGTTGTATTACAATTCTAAAATTAACTTCCCAAAAAAAGAAGAAATGTTTCCAATAAAATTTAAAGAACATTAAACAAATGGCAGAGAAAATAATATGGGCGAATCTATGAACATTTTTTTATTTATATAATATCGCGCAAAAGTGGACAAAATGTTCTATTATATAGCTTTATATTAATAACCTATTGTTACGTGCTGGTGGGGGGTATTAGACTAATATAACTAATTAGCCAATCAATAAAAACCACTCCAAGGCTGCAACTTCCAATATCTTTATTTCAAACCACTAAGCTATTTACACAATTCAATTTAGCTTTCAACGTCTCAGAGTACACACACAAAACAAATACTTACACATTAAACACACAGATG
The DNA here is from genome assembly GCA_011037195.1 of Triatoma infestans. Lineage (NCBI taxonomy): Eukaryota > Metazoa > Arthropoda > Insecta > Hemiptera > Reduviidae > Triatoma > Triatoma infestans. The sequence continues at coordinate 24,158 of JAAEAF010010946.1, read as the reverse complement.
TACAATCCAAAATCGTATTTCTTTTGTGATGGATGCAAGAAATATAAAAATATATTTAATTTAAAAAAAAAAATCAAAATTATGAAGAAAATGTGACATTCTCTTGCAAAAGGACTATTCAGGTAGAAGACCACTATTGTCTTTTAGAGTTCATGAACTTGATAGCATTGTCTACACCTTCTTCTCACAGGGGAAGATTTGAACAAGCAATTAGAAGACATTCCTTCAAGCATAGTCTGAGCTAGAAATTCGCCAGAGTACTTCAGGAATCAGTGCCAGATATAAGTTAAAACAAAAGAGTTTATTCCGACTAATTTCAGTATACTTATAAGCATATTATTGTGATATTTTAAAGATTAAATTATTTTAAAGAATAATATATTTATTTCAAAACAGTGGTACTTTCTTGATTATTTCTCATCTCTTTGAACATACCTCAAGCCCTTTACAAAACCGCTCGTACTACCGCTAGTTTTATTATAAGTTACCAATACACTAAAACTACAGCACACCAAACACATTTCACTTTCTTACAGTCTTTTGTTAATTATTTTGTTATTAAACTAACCATGTGTATAAACAGACATGATTCCCAAATATACCTATTTTACCATCTTGCCACACCATCCCCTTCTTCATTTTGTTCGTCCCGAACAGATTCCATGTCCGGTAGGCTTGCCAAGCTGCTACTCTTGCAATTTTCATTTTTTTCCTTCTTCGTCTTCTCTTCTTCTTCTTCTTCTTCTTGTTCGCACCAACTATGGTGGCTGTAATTTTGCTCTTGGTTTTGTCTTCCGAATCCCACATCTCTGTGAAGAGGAGGAACTCGAAGTTCCGGCCTTGGTCGCTGTGAAGCTCCTCGGTACCCCATATCGGCAGAAGACTTGGTTTACCAACACGTCGGCTACCGTAGTTGCTTCCTGGTTTGTTAGCGCGTATGCTTCGAGCCACTTTGTAAAATAATCTATTACCACCAGAATGAATCGGTCGGTAGCCACCCTCGCTTCTGGAAAATAGTCCAGCTACGTCGATCCCCATCCTTTCGAATCGGATGGGGCACCCACGTTATATTCTTGCATGGTTCCTCCTATTGCCCTGGCCCGGGGGCCCTTGCTGGCTGAGCAAAGGTCACACTGTCGGCACCACATCTCGACGTCCTCTCTACACCGGACCCAGTAGTACCTCTTCCGCATCCTGCATAGCGTCTTGTTAACTCCGAAATGCCCGTCGCTAGCCCCCCCTCCCATGCAGTTCGACTACGACCTCGCGCACCCGTCTTCTTTCTACCACTAATATAACTAATTAGCCAACCAATAAAAACCACTCCAGGGCTACAACTTCCAATATCTTTATTTCAAACCACTAAGCTATCTGCAAAATTTAACTTAGCTTTCAACTTCTCAGAGTACATACATAACACAAATATTCTCACACTATGAACCGCCCAAAATTGTAGTTTTTTTCTCACAATTTTTTGTTAATTATTTCATTATTTGAACATTGTACAGAACACACATGATTCCCAAATATACCTATCTTTTCAGCTTGCCACAAATTATTATATTCTTATGTACATTTATATTAAGTTTTTACTTTCTCTTACTACTTACACTATGAATATTGTGATCCTGTCAAATTTCCAATATCGAGTTCTCACCGGAAATTTACGTTTTGAGATCCCCTGAGTCCGAAAAGTTGGTATATAGAAATTTGAGTGTGCGGGTCAGCATAATGCAAAAACAGAAAATCGACCAAAAAGTTCAGTTTGATTTTTTTATTTTTAATTGTCTTTAGGGAGGGCTTCTCGGCCCATATAGCTACCCCCAAAGATCGGAGCCTTCTCAGTGCACTGCCGGCTTTCGGATAGTGTTCTCTTGTTACAGACAACAATGTCGGTCACCAGAAGTAAGCTGTCAGAGGATCCTAATAAGAAAAAAATCTAAGGGGCGCAGCAGCTGGACTCGAACCCGCGGCCTCCGCCTTGCTAATCCCTTCTCTAATTTGATATTTCGTTTAAATTCTAAGTTTTGACCAAAATCACTCGGAAAAAAAAAAATGTAATCATATCAAATTCACTTTCTGAAGAACTATATGTCTTCCACTTTAATATCTACTGTCAATCAAGTTTGCTACTTGGAACTCTTTCTGGACAAAGTTTGTCTTGGAACAAAGTCTGTCATTCTAAACTCATAAGACAGGAACTAAGTCGATAGAAATTACTCTCACGTTTATTCTATGGACGTTTTCTTTTTACTCTAGACAACAAAGTATTCAATAAGGTGCTATTCACAGCTCACAGACATCCACCCATAAATATATACTTCATGTCTACATATATTCACACAAACTTGGCACTCATTATTTGTACTGAAAACTAATTATTTCTGGTCAAATGAATTTCGAAAGAAGAAATATTAAATAAGTAAACTTGCTTGTAACTGTTACAATTGTAACTTATTGTAACATTAAATTTCATGAATACAAATAAAAAATATATACCGAAACGTGGAAATGAATAATTACATTTTTCAGATATTATTGCTATTTATTACTTTCTGTTGTTTAAGGAAAAACTTTATTTATACTCAAGTATCATGTCAGATTTTTTACATAACTGAAGTTTCTTTGTTTGGCCTAAAACTTGCCCAATCCAGTTATAAAATGGTAATAATAATTTCGACGTTAGTTGACTGTAAATGTGTAGATTAGAAATTAATTATATTTAGCTGGACCAATTAAAAGAGAAAATAATTATTTATAACATTATAAAATATTTTAATATAAAAAAAATAATTTACCTGCATTAAATATACAGAAAGTTGGCATAATCCATGTTCATTGAATGGTGCCATATCAAATAATGCTAACCATGATGTAAAAGTGAAGAATAATACTCCAGTATCGGATACAGCTAAAGCGGATAGATAATAACTAGAGGATAGTTTTCTTAATTTTGTTGAAAAAAACACTAACACTGATAAACAGTTACCTAATGATCCGAACAACACTAAAAATGGTGTATAATATAATTGAAATGTATGCACTATTTCTACACTAACTTGTACCGGCACTGGACTTGTTATATTATTAGTTATATTGGGCATTTTTGTAGGATTTTTTTATATGTTTTAAATTAAAAGTTCACTAAAACATTAATTTAATAATAACACTTCTTGCCAAATACTCCAACACTATCCTGTGAACATAATACAAGTATATATAAGTAATACAATTTTGTAATAATATTTAAGTGTTTGATATATATTATAATATTCATAATTTGTTTTTGATTAAAATAAAAATCACAGTAAATTTTGTCCTTTAATTTGGTTACTATAATTTTATTATCTTTAGCAAGGCATATATTTTATTGTCACAGAATGTAAAGACCCATAATAAATATAAATGAAATTTAATATATTTTAAAATATATCATAAAAAAGAAATATTAAAAATGACAAACATAGAAATATTATTATGCTTAAATAAAATTCCATCTTTAAATGAATTCGTTTGCTGGAAGTTGAAAAATACATTAAGGGTCGCTTCAGGTTTTTTATGAAGGAGTATTATTTTTGTTTGTTTTTTTTTTTCTCAAGCAGTTTGCAATTTGCGCCTGTTGTTAGAGTGGAAAGCGCAACTTGCAAGTTTCAAAAAACAAAAAACTACAAACAAAAAATTTTTTTTCCCGGCGGAGCAGCATTGTAATCATAGGAATATTGGATTCAGTTCTCTAGGTTTGAGTTGTAGGTCTTAATTGATTGAATGATTAAAAGAAAAATCATTTTTTTGAGACTTCATGAAGAAATAATCGAATAAAGCTTAAAAGCTATAAAGTTATTTCGTTATCTGTGGGTGATGTTTTGGGTCAAATTTGGTTAACTGAAAATATCATGGATTTTTATATTTCGCGATTTTTTAAAAAAAAACGAATCCGTATTTATCAAATATCATGACAATGACACACAACAATTAACACTAACACTTGTATATCATTTTTAAGTGAGTAAAAATTGCGATTGCCCTCTCTCGTAGGACTAGAGGCTAGTGCCCTTGTTTTTGTTGCGAGAATTCAGAGTTCGATTCCCTTAATGGCAAAGACAGTGTTGATCCAGCATCGCGAAAAAAAAAAACAGGAGAAGCTGCAGTTACTATGGTCAGGGTACCAGGTCATGTGGGAATTTTTGGGAATGAAGAGGTGTGGATAGGAGCCTCTGTCCCCCTTTCATTGGTCCCGAGCCTGCTGTTGGTGTGGCTTTTGGCACATGTCTGTCAGGCTTCCCAGTTATGGACAACCTCACAACCTCATCCAGTAGGTTGTCGGCAATCTAAAATGCTCATTGGGGGTCCGGGCAGGGCTTTTAGTGAGGGGTCCTATGTCCTTCACGGACCTCCCTCAGGTATCTGGTTGGTTTCCACACTGAGCATTGTGATTTAAGAAAACTTCTCCATACAATGGGGCTTATGCCTGATCCCTTTTGTAGACTCTGTGAGGGGGGGGGGGCGGGGGGGGGGGGGGGGGGGGGGGGGGGGGGACAGCCGGAGGAGGGAAAATCCCAGATCTCAGACGGAGTTGCCTTTGGGCGCGGAGGGCAGTGAGGCCCCCCCCTCATCCACTCGGCACATTTTGGCGGAATAGGATATCGGTAGAAGAGCTTAAGCTATGTCCTTTCAAGATTATGGTACGATTTGTTCGATTGTGGTAAAACTTAGATGGATAAAACCCGGGCCTGGACTTTTGTTCCGTTCCTGGACTTTTGTTCCGTTATTCTTTTGGAGCCCTCTCCTTCTTGGAATAATAATGATAATAATAATAATAAAGTTATTAGGAACCTACGTAGCATAGATCAGAATTAAACGGCGATTGGAACCGCTGCGTGCTCCCCCCTCCCACACCCAATAAAATCGTCGTCTGGATAGCCTTGGCCCTACATGGTCTATCAATTTCAATTCACTTTGCTTAATAATATCAACATTTAATATCTAATTATAATTATTACTCATTCCTTGTTGTTGTTATTATACTAGTGTCACATATAAACAACCAATCAATGTGGTGTTTGTGTCAGAAACTTCAAATTGAAGACTATTATCTATACACGAACTTGATAAGAATATTCTAATGAAACATGCTATTACGGATAAAATATTTGCCAGCATTGCGGACCCAACCACATTCATAAACTGAGCTGAGAATAATAATTCTTAATTATCACTCCATAAAACATAATTAAAATCCATTATTCATTTTTATACTATCTCAAGATTATATAATTGTAGATTAATTTTTACTTGCTCTTACTCCTAGAAGATGAAGTATTGCCATCGTATTACCTTTTCAAAATTGGAATTTGACAGGAAGTAAATGTTTTGGGGTCACCTAATTATGAAAAAAATGTTTTTAGCGAATGATTTGTGTGTGTGTGGAAAAAACAAAATTCGCAGGAAGCTCAAATTTTGTATTCCGTTTACGTACTACCCCACAGCAAGAGTCCATCGAGCAAAATCCATCGACTAGAAATGCGACTTTACTAAATAGATTTTTCAGTTTTTCGTGACTTCCTCGAAAATGGTTGCAGCTATTTCCTTTAAAAATCGAAATATATATTTACATATATATAATTACATATTTTTACATATATATACCTATACTTCTGTTTGATACATTTTCCCGGAAAAATTGATTTTTCGGGGTTTCTTGGAAAATTGAGGCTAAGTGGGAGGAACAGTAGTGTTATGCTTTCCTCGAAAGTACCATTTTAGTATAATATATGGTTTTTACTACCTACGTAATATTATTACAGATTAGAAGCATTGAAAGAATGCTAACTTTGAAGAAAATCGTTTAACCGGAAGTGTGACTTCCCAAAGTAAGTTTTTTTAGATTTTTTGGAATTTTCTCGAAAACGGTTACAAAGATTTTCTCTTTAAACTTGGAATGCTTGCTGCATAAATAGAAACGTAACTCTTCTTATGCATTTTTATAGAAAGAAAAATTATGATTCTAGAAAGGTATTGGAGGTCTATCAGCTAGTTCAAAATTTAAATTTCCAAACGCTCCACATAAGGCCACTCAAATATACAAGTAAAATTCCCACCACCATTTCTATGACCACCCTAACTAAACATGGTAAAGTTGCAATTTATAAGAAAATTTCTTGGTTAAATTGTATTAATTAGAGTAAGTGAAAATTAATATAATATAAATATGTAGTTGGGTTTACAGTGTTGATTAATATGTTGGGTATGTTGGTACTTTTCATTAGTTCAGACCGATTTCGGGTTTACTTTCTCCGTCAAAGTTTGCTTCATCAAGTTGTGTAGAGATGTTGATCACAGTTTATAAGATTTCTATTATACCCTACACGTCCTAAATCCTGAATGTTTTTTTCTATTTCTTTGCCACAGAAGTTATTTCTATTTTGTGGAATATTATCGGGATATCCAGATAAGAAAACAAATGCGAGGCACCTTTTAGTCTAAAAAATCTATAAATAATATCGGATATGAAAAAAATTAAATTGTAAAGGGGATAAAGGTTTGCCTTGCAGAACACCACCAGTTATATCAATGTCAGCAGTATTTCCTTGTTTAGTATTGTCTATACTCATTTTAGCATTATCAAACAAGTCTTTAGTGATGCTTTTAAGCTTGGTTCCAACTTCCAACTTTATAAGTTTACCGTTTAGAAAATTGTGATCTACCAAATCAAAGGTTCGCCCTAGATCCACAACTACCGCAAAGAAAAAGTTAATCAGGCATAAGCCTAAGAGAGATAATGAAGGAAATTACAAACAGATTGTCAGCAGACTCCCTATTCGCTCCAAAACCTATAATGGGTCTGTATTGGCCTCTAACAAGCGAATTTACTTTAATAGTAATAGTATTAATCTCTATTTAAATTTTGCTAGATGAAAACTTGCAATTAATTTTTAATATTCATTCGTATGTCAAAAGAAATATTAGTTTGCATATTTATAAATAACCTGTTTTCATAAATTAGTGTTAAGGGCAGCACACTTCTGTGTAATGTAATATATCGTTCATAACAATAAAGGGTGTAGCTTCTATATTAGATATGATATATGTCGTTTCATTTCACCTTGGCAACCAAGTTCCTATTACTTAGTACAGCTCTTGCATTAATGGATCATTATTATATTAAATTTTGGATAGTGTTCCTTGTAGTATTTTAATGGATACATCTTCCAACACAAAGAGGATTCTGTTAACTAAATTCTACTGTTCTCGCCTGTTGTAGCAATGTATATATATATATCTATTCCTATTCTATATAAGTGTATTATGAATGATACGCTTTCGTTAAATTCAATCACAAGAAAAAAATAACAGTAATGATTCTTGAGAAAATTGTGCTCTTTGATTTTCAGAGAATACAATAACGGAACCTTAAAGTTATTTTTTTTTAAAAAATTTAAAATTTTTTCCGATTAGGATAAAATTGAGCTAAAATATTAGAGTTTATTCTATTAATAATTTGTTAATAATTCTTTGGAATGTAATGGTTGGTTCCGCAAAGCTGCAAAGCATCAGAGATATTTTCCGTGTTAGTCTGCTACTTTATGTGGTCAGTTTAGCATTAATTTAAAAACAGCAAGTTTTTAATGTTGTTAAATCCAAATTCTTCTGATAAAACTATATGGGTTTAGGGGGATTTGTTTTATAATTTGGAGCTGTATTTTCTCAATTTTGATTAAAATAATCGAATGCCCAAATTTGTCCAGCATATAACAATGTTGAAGTAATAAATCCATTAAACAGTTTCTTTCTAAATTTATTACTAGTTATTCGAGATTTCATATTACGAACCTCCTTAAAAGAGGCCAATTTCCCTTTTGCCATAAAATAGTTGCAAACTTGATAGTAATTTCCCGTAGAGCTAAACATAATTCTAGGTAAGTGAATGATTTTATAATATCTAATCCTTCTTTATTAAATATAACTGATCGGAATTTTCTTCTTTTTTTTGCCGAGATGAAAAATAGACTATTTTGTTTTATTTTTGTTCATTAACAGTAAGGAAGGTTATTTTCATTATAATATTCTTCTAAAAACGCCAATTAATTTTGCAAGTCAATTGTAGAGTAGAGAAAATTACAATGTCATCAGCATAACACATCAGTAACAAGCGATTATTCTCATTTAAAATCAAATCAGAGGCACCTTTTAATCTAAAAAAACTCAATAATATCGGATATAGAAAACTTAGAGAGTAAAGGCTTGCAGAACACCACCAGTTACATCAATGTCAGCAATACTTCCTAGTTTAATGTTTACACTCATTTTAGCGTTATCATAATATAAGTTTGTTCCAACTCCCAACTTTCTAAGTTTACCCTTTAGAAAATTGTGATCTATCGAATCAAAGGCTCACCCTAGATCCACAAATACCGTATAAAAATGGAGCATCATCACAATAAATGGGTCAGGCATAAATCTCAGGGAGATAATAAAGGAAATTACAAATAGCTTGTCACCACACTTTCCTAATTCGCTCTAAAACCACTGTAATGGCCTCTAACAAGCGAATTTTCTTCAATAGTAATAGTATTAATAATCTATTTAAATTTGATATCTTCCATTGAAAAAATTGCATCTTCGTTAAATAAGATTTTCCAAAAAATCAATAATGATGCTACGTTTAAGTTTAGAAGTAATAGCTGGTTTGACGGGGATTGATTGATGACCCCAAGAGAGCATTTATTTATCATATAAACTTTGTAGGAAGGAAAGGGGTGAAAAACTTTTGTTGGATCAATTTATTGAAAAACGTAACTTTCATAGGGTTTATTGAAATGTAAGAAAAAAGAGAGAAAACAGTTATCGAGAAACTATCAAACGGTAATAATCCAAAAGTGTTTCGGTTAACTAATCGCAAACTATTTCCTATTAATATTGAGTAGCAAGTCTGGTAAATCTCCAAGTAGAGATCTCATTTCATATGAATTTTATTGCAATGCTTTCGCCTTGTGGAAGCACTACGTTCTGAATATGTACAACCAGATTCTTTGTCAGAAAAAAACTTCCGGTGTCCTGGGCTCTCATTAATAAAAAGACGCTGCATAAGGGGGGAGTGAAGTCAGATCCTTCCCACTATTGTGGAATTTCTTTGATGAATACTCTTTCGAAATTATTTCCCTCTATTCTGCTAAGGAGACTGGAGGGTTGGGCGGGGAGAGTTCGTCATTGTTGCCAGAAAGGAAAAAATAGTTTCCTAAACATTCCATTGAGGCTGAAGAAGCATAAATATGCAAAACTTCGTCTTTGTTGGACAAATCTACTTACTTAATTTAATTGCTTACATGTGTAAAGCGTTTTAAGTTATTTCATCAAAGGGAAACATTATCACATGCAGTTTTCTCTAATATAGTATGTGCTTTTCATACATACTTTTCTTCACATTTTAATTAAGAATAATTATTATTAGTTGTATCAGATTTTTTCAAATTTAAGTTTTTATCAAAAATACATGTTTTGAGAATCCACTGAGAAAGAGAAAATGTTTTCACCTTGCCGGGTATGATTCATATGTGTATGTGCATGGTCGCGTGCATTTATGTGGTGTATTTGTATATGTATTGAAACAAAAGAACTCAAAATAAAAAAACAAATCACAGAGAGCTCAAGTTTGTGATACTGTTCAGATCACCACCACTACTAGCACCAAGAATTCTATCAAAATCCATCAAAAAATGATGTGCGATTTACTGAGTCGTTTTTTTTCACTTTTTCGCCATTTTCTCGAAAACGGTTTCAATGATTTTCTTTAAACTTAGCATATAGCCGTACACATTATTTCACTCTTATTTGAATTTTTTTTTTTTCATGAAAATTGAATTTTGGGGGAGGGATCCGGAGAAACTGCATCCTTAACTTCTCCTCTAACTGGCACTTGGTTGCAATATGTAGGTCTTATCATCTATGTAATATGCATTAGTAAAATGCTATGTTTGAAATAATCAGTTGATCGGTATTGCTATAGAATCAGAGACATTTTCCGTGGTAACCTGCTTCATTTTGTGGTCATCGACCAGTTTCGGGGTTCGGGAGCCCATCTTCAGGATGCGTTTTTCAGACAGTGTATGTTACATAGAGTGTGTAAACTGAATTTGCTCTTTGCAAGTCTGTGTTGTCACATTGTCTGAAGAAGCAACGCATCCTGAAGATGGGCGAACGCCCGAAACCGGTCGATACCACAAAAATGAAGCAGGTTACCACGGGAAATGTCTCTGATGCTTTACACCTCTGCGGAACCAACCACCCCAGCTACTATTGCAGAATGTTTTTGAGTGTTTGTAAATTCACCAAAACTGCTCCAACGATCTTTTTACTTTCTATTCTTTTAGTCTGCTGTTAAGAAAGTATTGTAATCGTGTCAATTTTTCGATATCGTATTTTCGCCGGTAGTACATGTATTGTGGTCTTCTGACTCCGAAAAATTTTTTTTAGAAAGTGGACTTTGTGTGTATGTCTGTGTATATATGTATATATAGACACATTACTTTCCTAATTTTATATTAAAAAAAAAAAAAAAATCAGTTTTCATTTTATATTTAATTGTCTTTATCACTTCTGGACAAAGAACTCTCCATCAGACTAAACTCAATTTTCTTGAAAATTGTTTTGATAGTGACGGACAAAAAAAAAAGGGATAGTAGTCGGGGTAAAATAGGAGGCGGGATGTCATACCAGACTCCCTTCATCACCTCAACATGGTTTCCTCCACGCTAGCCATTCTGTGTAGGAAAGTGATTCCTTAAGACGAGGAAGTTAATGCAAGCCCTAACCAACTTAAATAGAATATCTCTTTTCAAGTAACTTCTAGTAATGTAATTAGTGCAACTAACATTCAGTGTACACATTCATAATGTAACTAATTGCTATAATCTGTAGAGCGAATTAATTCCTTATTGTAATTATATTAAAACTGCTTTCACTAATCAACTGGGAGTTTCTATTTCAAAATAAGCCTATTGTTTATACTTCCCAACAATAACCCAGTAACCCCAGACTTATCATAGCTCTACACACACACACACACACAGAACTTATTAAATCTATTATGTTACAAAGAAAAGCGAACGACCATATTTTGTATAGTGGCGTTGTTTAACCATTCGGAGAAATGAAACGAATCTTTTATAACGAATCATCTTGCAATATTATTAATATCAAAATTAAATAGCAAAGCTTGAATTTTCTACAATTATTGCGTTTTGAGATATGCTCAAAACATAAGCATAATAAACATTCTAAGATAACATAAGCATAGATTGTGATTTCACCGGAAATATCTCAAAAACTAAAAAAACTACAAGAAGTTCAAACTTGGTATTTCGTTTAGGTTGAATCAGCGCATCATCTGACATGAAGGTTTTGAATAAAACTCATTCTGAAGGCGATTTTCCTGACTTTTTTTTTTTTTTTTTTTTTTTTTAAGATGCCTTTTTTTTTTTACTTTTATTTCAAACATTTTTCTGGGATAATTGCTTCTTTTTTTTGTTGCTGTTGTTGTTCTGAGGGAATAGTTGCGTTCTACTTCTCTTTAATGAACAACTTCAGTACCAGTGTATGTTTTCACCATCAACATAATATTAATATATATATATATATATTAGAAACATCGATAGAATTCTAAATTTGAAGAAAATCGGTTAATTGGAAGTGCAGTTATATAGAATAATTTTTAGCAAATGATCTGTAGTGTGGGTGTGTATGTGTTTTAACAGAATATCTCGAAACAAAAAGAAGTCGCAGAAAGCTCAAATTTGGTTATTCCATTTAGGTTATTATTATTCCCAAAAGGGGAGGGAAGTAAACCCTACGCTATCCAAAGCCCCCTCGGGCCCATATAGCTGCCCCTAAAGAATACCTACCACTGGGACTAGAATGAAAATCCAGACCCAGGTTTTAACCATCTAAGTTTCACAACAGACCGAACAAATCGGACCAAAACCTTAAAAGGACACAGCTTAAGATCCTCTACCGACTTCCATTTAGGTACTACTATCGCATCAGAAATGAAGATTTCGGATAAGGTCCGTCAGCCTAAAATGCGACTTTACTACAAGATTTTTCATATTTTTGTAATAGTATCCAAAGAGAGTATTCTAGCAGGGAAAGAGAGACAAAATGCTAGGGCCACTCTCTCGGACTAGAGTGGAAGAAACAACATAAATACAGCGACGGGACACAGAAATAGGACAGTTCATACAACTGAGGTCACTCGCCAGTCACTCTACGTGTCATCACCCATTTCCACTCTACCATAGTCTATCATTTCAAGTGTAAAGTCCAGGCAGTCAGTGTCACTTATTGTATTATACAGTGTCAACCATATCTTGTTAATTAATTCAAACCAGACCATTTCCCTCCTTCAACAATCCCATTATGGGTAATGAAGTGGCTGATCGCTTAGCCAAAGAGGCTGCTATGGTAGGTGCAAATTGCGAGTATCCTTGCCTCATTGGGGATGTCAAAATATTTTTTTAAAAAACATCTTATCAAGAATGGCAAATTGAATACGATAAGAGTAAAGAAATCAAAGCCCGTTACTATTCAACTATTCAGCCTAACATACCGATCAGACCATGGTACCATATGGAAAACGAGCCCCGACATTTTTATACAGCAATAATCCGATGGCTTGAAAAAATTTGTAATTAAAAACTAGACTTCTTATAACAGACAATGTTACCAAAAATGAATAATAAACGAAGTAATAAAATAAAATTTATATTGAAACATCCAGATTTTAAACTTGGTTAGTAATTTTTGGACAAAAAATGAAAATGGGGTTTGGGGATTATAATGTCTAGTCAATATATGTATATAAAAAATGATTGTAATTTGTAAATATATTTAAATTGTAGAACTCCTCTGAGGATGGCACGTTTAGTGCCGAAACGTAAGGATATATACTAAAATCTGTGAATCACCACATATGTGAAAAGGAAAGAAATAAAATTAAGCTTGGCTGAAATAAGGTTCTTTTTATTACCATCTTATAACAAGATAACATTTCGGCCCATATAAAACACAAAAATTTGAAAATTTATAAATTAAATTGTGTTAATGTAATAGGATCCAAAGTGACGATCCATAGCAGAGAAAGAGAGACAAAAATGACAGGACTACTCTCTCGGGTTAGAGTGGGAGAAACTGCATAAATATAGCGACGAGAGATAGATGTAGAACATAGTTCACTCGCCAATCACAACGTGTCATTTACTTTACCCTTTACCATTCTACCATACTCTATCATTTTAGTGTAAAGTTCAGGCAGTCAAGGTCACTTTTTTTTACACTACAGTGTTCACCCACATCTAGTTTGTTCATTGCAACCAAACCATTTTCTCTCCTTCATCATACCCATTATAGTTAATATTGCAAGAAGTTGTGTGATTGTTTCAAGCCAGATATGAATAATGGCTAATTTCATATAAAATATGTATAATATTTAGGAAGATTTTATACTGTCTTCGTCAATATGTTATTTTATTTGTCCAAGGTCTGTATATGATTTGGAATATAATAATAAAAAAAAAAAAATGTTAGTGTCACTGCGGATGAAATGTTGTATGTTGTTGTTGTTATTGGGCGTGATGAAAGGTGGTGAAAACCTGTCTGAACATATATTGTGAGAGAAGTGTTTCTTTTTAGCTCATCCTTGTTTTCTATATTGTTCGATTTATTGTTTAGAATTCTGTAAGATCTGTATGTGTGATCTGTTCAGTCATTCATTTTGTATTTCTTTCTTTTACATTCAAATTGACTAATTAAAATAATTTTTGCTATACAAATAAACCTTATTTTTAATATAAAAAAATAAACCTATTTTTGCTATAAAACAAATAAACCCTATAAATTGATCTGTTGGGCAGCTATATTGCTGAGGATAATAAATTTTTATGATCTTTTAATGGTGACAGTGAAATTAAAAAATTATGTAGGGTGGTTTGATTATGAACCTTAGTTACAGCCTTTTATAATTTTCTTTTTCCTGAATAAAATTACATTTTTTCCATTATTTCCCGACGTTCCGACACTCAACATGTTATTCTCAAAGGAAAGAGTATCTTTCTTTAATAATTTTATACAATCTGAAATAACAATATATTATAAATTTTAATTATAAATATCTAAGAAATTTGATTCACCAACCTCTTGTTATAATAGCAAGTTTTTATAAAAGGGTCGTGCAGATTAAGATCTTATAACCTTTGTAACTGGTGATCAAAATCTTGCACATACATCACAGTACGTTTATAACTGGTCATCAAAAACTTGCACATACATCACAGTACGTTTATAACTGGTGATCAAAATCTTGCACATATATCACAACTTGCTATTATAACAAGAGATTGGTAAATCTAACCTCCTCCCTTGAGAATGACACGCAGAGTGTCGGAACGTCAGGAAATAATGGAAAAAAAATGTCATTTTATTCAGGAAAAATAAAATTATAAAAGGCTGTAAACTAAGGTTCAAAATCAAATCACCCTACAATAACTTAATATATCAAAACAGCGCCAATAAATTTAAACCATTCAATGAAATGAAATTTCAAAGCAACACTAATAATAATAGATTTCCTTATAGTGAATATTTAATACCCCCACCTCACCACCACCCCAACGTCTCATTATAATTCAGTTAAATTTTATACAGCGGAAAAGTGCAGCTAGATAAATCTAGGCACCTTCTAATATAATTTGTTTTATTCTCTACTTTTTATAATAAATGAAAATAGTAGTTTAAATGAGAAGAGCATTAAAGAGTTAGGAAACACTAGTTGAAAGGCTTGAACCTAGCAGAAGTTAAAGATAAATCTAACACTATTAGTAAAAGAGCCAAGTTGAAACTCCACAAAACACTATCTACTAGTTGGGTAAATCGTATTATTGAAGTGAGTAAAATTCTATTCACGGCAATATTGCTGCCAACGTTCTGCAACCTATTTCTTTCCTTGTTCCCTTCCGCCTTTCTCTTTTAATTTTTTCTTTTTTGTTTTTTGTTTCTCGTCTACTTTTCTAAAACGATTTTTTCGTGTGGAAAATTGTCTTTTTCTATTTTTTTTTCCTTTTACTGAAAGTCACTTAGTTGTCAAATTATTTAACCAACACTTCTCTTTTTTTATTTTTTTTTTTGTTGCAGACATTACAATTATTTTTAAACCAAGTATAAAAAATTTATAAACAATTGCGGTTTTGTGAACAACGTACTTAATTAATTTATAAAACAGTACAGTTCGTTATATTAAAAATTTTATATATTTTTTTTTTAACTAGGAAATTTTATAGAATTTCAAGTGATTTTTATTACTAGTCTTAAAAAAATGAAATTTCTTTGAAAATATTGAAAATAATTTTTAAATTATATTTATACATAATTTTAAATATTAAAATTTTTATACGAAAATAATTTATATCATTTGTTATGTGAATTATGTATTTTGAAAATTATTACATTAAAAATATTACACTGTATTACACTATATGGTGGACATATCAAGGAAGTAAATATTAACTTTAAAGTTTTTGTATTCTAAATAATATTAAATAATGATGATTTGAATTATTGTTCAAAAAAAAAACAAAAAAAACACCGATTAAAATTGAGTTATGAAATTAAGTTTGAAGAACCTTTATAGTACAATATTTGAACATAAAATTAAATCTTATGTAGTCATCAAAAGTGATCTACTACACTTTAAACTTACATTATTAAAAAAAAAAAAAAAAAATCTGATCTGAAACACACACACAACTTTCTCTCAATCTAGATTTCAAAATTGAAATTGACATATTTTATAGTTTGTATACCAAATTTAATGAAATTCGTCGAAAACTGAAAAACTATCCAGTAAAAGCGCACTTCCAGTTTACTTAATATTCTTGAAACTTGGAACTCTTTGGCTATATTTATTTCTAATTAATTTTGTTTGGATGGTAGGGTTGTATAATCGACTATGATAGCACTTTAAAGAAAAAAATAACCCCACCCTTCCCCTAAAAGTGCCCTTAAATGAATTTACCCGGAGAAATGTTTTAAAATAAAAGTTGTAGATCTTTGTATGTGTAGTTTATATAGAAAGTTTATAAGTCCGAGCCATGTTTGAGAAAATCGCGGAAAAAAAAAAATCATTTGGTAAAGTGATAAAGTAAACGCACTTCCGGTTATCCGATTTTTTCACACTAGGAATTTCAACAACTATTCCATTCTAATTAATATTATTTAGATAAAACAGAATTGTCTAATAAACTGAAATAGCACTTTAGATGAAAACCTAACCCCACCCCTTTCCCAAAAGAGCCCTTAAATAAATTTTCCCTGAGAAATTTTTCAAATAAACGTTGTAGCTCATTGTATGTGTAGTTCATATACCAAGTTTGAAGAAAATCGTCGGAGCCATTTTTTAAGGGGGAAAAAAAAAAACTAGTAAAGTGGTACTTCTGGTTGGGGAATTTTGACAGATACGTATGTACAGATCCCATTTAATACCTAAACGGAATATCACGTTTCAACTTTCTATGGCTTTTCGTTTTTTTGGAGATACTATGCTGTTCACATTCATACAAAATCAAACACACACACACACACACACACACACACACACAGTTTTCTAAAAACCACTTTTTTGAACTCAGTGGACCTCAAAACGGATATTTCCGGTGAAAACTCTGTATTGAAAATTTGACACGATTACAATACTTCCTCTTACTACGAGTAAGAGAAAGTAAAAAGAAATGTATATTCTAAATTACATTATTTTTTTGTAGTTTTTATAATTCATTACATCTTTTGAATATACGTATTACTTAACTATTCTTTTTTGTAGTTACGACAAAAAGGGGCAATTGAAAAATAAATGTAAATTTTCTACCCAACTATTTGAACTCAATAGACATTTAATATTTTCTGCATTAATTTTAAAACTAGTTATAGTAAAATAGATGAATATTTGTTTGGCCGGTGAAATTCTCAGATGACCGGATGGATATTCTTATATGATTAATTCAAGCGATTAAATCCAAAAATGTTTGTAAATAAATTCTATAATATATATTTACTTTATAAAAAGGATTAAAGGATGAATTATTGGCCCACATAATATCTTTCCATACAATATTTTCTCATTATCTTTTAAGAGTTTGATTTATATTGTATTAATAAAGATAATTTTACGCAATAATTGTAATTGATTTCATTTCAGACTTCCTTTAATTGGCTACATCAGTTATACTTTTTACTATTATTATCTGTATTTCTAAAAGCATCAGTTTCTCATAAGTCGTAACAAATCTTGGTTATTCTGTATGTTTTTTTTTTTGCGTTTTAAAATATAAAATTTTATTTTCACAAAGTGTTTCTAAACTGACCATAATTTTTCCGTGAATTAATGTTTCTTGACTAAAAAATTTGCTGTAATGATATTACTTTCTCTTACTCCTAGTAAGAGGAAGTATTGTAATCGTGTCAAATTTCGATATCGAGTTTGCACCGGAAAATATCCGTGTTAAGGTCCCTGAGTCCAAAAAAAGTAGTTTTTAGCAAATTGTGTGTGTGTATGTATGTGAACAGCATAGCTCAAAAATGAAAAACCGTAGAAAGTTGAAACTTGATATTCCGTTTAGGTATCACACCATGGTATCTGACAGTGGGTCATCTGTCAAAATTACTCAACCGGAAGTACCACTTTACTTGCTGTTTTTTTTTTTTTACTTTTTTGCGATTTTCTCAAAAATGGCTCCAACGATTTTCTTTAAACTTGGTATAATATCAACTACACATACAAAGAGCTACAACTTTTATTTGAAACATTTCTCTGGGAAAATTCATCACCTCAGGCCAGTTAAGGGGGGAGAGGTGGGATTAGGTTTTCATCTAAAGTGCTATTTCAGTTTATTAAACAATTCTGTCATCTAAATAATGTTAATTAGAATTAAATATGTTGTTGAAATTCCGAGTCTGAAAAAACTGGATGACCGGAAGTGCGTTTACTTTACCACTTTACTAAATGATTTTCCCTTTTTTTTTTCGCGATTTTCTCAAAAATGGCTTCGACGATTTTCTTGAAACGTATTATATAAGCTAAACATACAAAGATCTACATCTTTTATAACGTTTCTCTCGGAAAATTCATTTAGTGGCACTTTTGGAGGAGTGGAGGGGTTATATTATTCTCTGAAGTGCTTTCATAGTTGATTATACAATACTATCATCCAAACAAAATTAATTAGAAATAAATAAATGGCCAAAGAGTTCCGAGTTTCAAGGAAATTAGTTAACCGGAAGTGCGCTTTTACTGAACGGTTTTTTCAGTTTTCGTCGTATTTGAATTAATTTGGTACACTAACTATAATAAAATTTGTCAATTATAATTTTGAGAACTGGAGTAAGAGAAAAGTTGTGTGAGTGTTTCACACCAGATTTTTTTTTTTTTTTTTAAAGGGCATTGTAATCTGAAATCTATCCCCCCCTCCCTCCGGAAATTTAGTCTATGTTATGCCAGCCCCTGTTGTTTCTCATAACAGACAACACTGCTTAACATTGGGGCAGTGATCTTAGGATGAGTTAATCTAAGAGCAACACTGCAGGACTAGACCCGTAATCTCCGCTATTTGCTAATCCTGGAGCTACGTAATTATCATGACCTAATTCCTTACTGACCATAGCCGGTCATCATTATTTTATCATGATTTACGATGTCTCAAGAATCTTGTCAAGATTAAATAATCTTGTATTCTATTTGAGTTTAGTTCTTTCGAATGGACACAATGTTAATGAAACATTTTCTTCTGAAACATTCGTAAACCTTTCTTTTATTGCAACTAATAGAAATCTTAATTCGCAAATTTGCTTTGAATTTATTTCCTTTAACTTTATATATAAACAAAGGTTATGGGACTTATACTTGATGAATTTTTAAATGGCTTCACACTTAGAAACTTTCTTAGTAGACATCCTTTCTTAACCCGTACGAGTATATAAGTAACACTAGATATACTCGTAGGCGTACGTTTTATACTTTTAGCTCCAACTATATTTTTATACAGGTTTAAGGGCGCTTCGCGCCTTTTTATTAAATAATAACACCTGCTTTCATTTTAAAAATATAATTTATTTATTATAATATATTTTATATACAATTGTTGGTTAAAATAATTTTAATCATTTAATTCATTGTAAAACAATTTAATTCATTGTCAACAACTGCTATCTAGCTATCTATCTAATCACTTCAAAAACTCCAGTTAAATAAACGCTTAGTTGAACGTAAGTTATGTTACATTCATTTCCAAGAGTATATATGTTAGATCGAGATATAACTGGTGGGCAAATTAATTTTAATCCACCGATATTTTGGGCCTTCTTATCTCTCACATTATAAGATTCATCCCTTAGGTAAATGGCTTTGTTTCTTGTAAACAATCCTGATCCAAAGCATATATTTTTTAATTCCCCCTCACTCGTGTTTGGGGTGAATTTCTCTATTTCTTGATTACTATTCCAAATCAAATCGTTTATCACACAGACACAACAAAGCCAATTCTGTGAGGTAAAGTCAATTACTGCAAAACAATATCTGGTAAAAATGAAGCTGGCCATTTGACGTGCTACCCGACGTTTCCAATATAAAAATATTATCCACCGCGCCTCTGCGTTACTACGCTCGCAAACCTGTAACCAGCATTTTTTAATTTACATATTGTCATTCGAATAAAATTCCCTACATTGGCTGTATGCTATTTGAAGCAGATCGTCGTACAGTTTTTGAGAAAATAACCTACAAATCAAAAACTCCATACTGTATTTGTCGCACTTTCCTTTCACTTCCGGTTACCAATATTTTTTAACCTGGAAATTCTAGCAGTATTTACCATATCTTTTGTCACGTATTATTTTTTTACCCTTACGTGACTCTGCTATTATAATGAAAAATTAGCTTGATATCCTTTTAGTAGAAGCTTGGGTCAGGTTTTTTTGTCCAGGCGAAATAATTACTTCTATACAATCATCAATAAACTTGGCCAACTTTTGCGCCATGCGGGGATGAATTTTGGTTCTTGTCGCCGATAGTGGTGCAGCGCTGGACAGAACATTTGAATATCATTGTCCAGAGGTGGCTCTGGAAGATGTCTTATTATTAATGAAACAAAGACAAAATGCCTAAAAATGTCACATCAGAAAGTAGAAGATCTTTAAACAGCATGCAGATCCTAGACTTCACCTTCGAAACTGTGCCGAGCTTTGTATATCTGGGTTCTTCTCTAAATAATAGAAATGAGATAAGTCGTGAAATTGAGAACAGGATTATGGCTGGAAATAGAGCCTACTTTGCTAATTTTAAACTCCTCAAATCCCAGTTGTTATCTAAAACAACCAAACTAAAGATATATAAGTCTCTAATAAGACCCGTAGTTACTTATGGCGCTGAAACTTGGACCTTGTCAAAAGACGATTGTCACAAGTTGAAGGTGTTTGAAAGAAAAGTTATTAGAAGAATTTACGGCGCAAAAAAAGTGGATGGTCTATGGAGAATAAGAAGCAATGCGGAGATTGAGGGGTTTTTAAAAAACAAAAATCTTGTAAATTGTATAAAAGCAAGTAGGCTTAGATGGGCAGGCCATGTAGCCAGAATGGGAGGTGATAGGTTACAGAAAAGAATGCTGGAAGACAATTTCAGTGGCAAGAGGAAAAAGGGAAGACCGAGAAGCAGATGGCGAGATGAGGTAGAGAAGGATGCGAAGAAGCTAGGTGTCCGCAATTGGAAGAATGAGGCGCAGGACAGAGAGAAATTGAGAGGAATTACTCGGAAGGCCAAGGGTCATCAAGACCTGTAGAGCCAGGGAGTAAGTAAGTAAGTAATTACTTCATATATTAAACGGATGGATTCAGAATTGATAATAGGACTGGAGCTGCGATCTATTTTGAGGTAGAATAGAATTTGTAATAATTCTTGGTGAATGTACTGATTTCTTTCTAGATATGGGAATCTTGGGGAATCAGGAGGTGTGTAGATTAACTAATTCCGAGGTTTCTCACCTTTTCATTGGTCTCGATGTTGGAGTGTTTTGGAGCACATCAAACTTCCAGGCATGGAGAGCTTCACAATATCCAATGTTTTTTTCAATGGATCAGCTCATGGGTTGTCGGCAGTGTAAGATGCCCAGTCCAGAACCGGAAAGGGCTAATGGTGAGATATTACTGGATTTGGTCGAATCTCTTTATATTAAACGAATACTTATATAAATTCTTCAAGGTATTTTTGCATAAGGAGATCTCTCCACGTCATGAGGAGACTCGTAGACCTTTAATAGAATTTGGAGAAAAAGAAACATCCCTCTTAGACAGATTGTTTGGGTTCTGAGAAGATTAGTGTCAGCATCTTTAGTAGGAATTGGTGCCTATGGGAGAACTTAGGCTGTTGCCCCTTAAGCTTATTGCCCGATTTGTTTTGGATTGCTGAGAACCTTAGGTGGATTAGGCCCGGGTCTCTGTATATCTCTGTATATTATGAAAATAAAACTTTCACCACACACACTCACCCCTATATTATATATATAATATAAAATCTTTTTAAAAATATTATTTCCTGTAGATAATTCATCTTCGAAAATCTGATACGATCCCCCTCCCCTCCAAATGTAAGAGAAAATATAAAAATGAAAAAGAAAATAATTTAAAAAAAAAAAAAAAAATGAGAAAATAAGAGAATAAAATATTAATAAATTCACTTTATCTAGATTGGTAAAAACTAGGTGGTGATTTTTGGCAACGATTTATCGATAGGTAGAATTTAAAGTTAAATTATGGCCAAAGATTTTTAAATATTTATTCATATTTGGTTGGATAGTGTCCAAGTTTTGTTTCACACAGTATCACTGGTATTGTTTTCATTTTAGTTGGCTACTATTTATTGGTTTTATATTTTTGGCATTATTCTGATATATTTTATTTATTTTAAACTTCATATTTTAAAGGTATTTCATGATATATTATAATATCTCATTGAAACTCCTCGTTAGATAAATAAGTATTACTAATTGAAATTTAAATTAATTAAATGAATAGCAACTAATTTTTGGAAGCAACTGCAGCGAATCGTTTTTATTTTAAGTTTTTATGTTTATAAATTCCAATTTATGTGTCCACCGCGAGGAAATTAAAATTAGCCTTAACTCTATGTGTGTAAATAATATCGACAAAACTAAACTAATAATAAATTTATGTTAACATGTGTATCGTGCTAATCTTCACTGCTCATTATTAACTACTATATTCTAATATAATTTTCTTTTTTAGTCAAAAAACATCTCATGAATATTCGCCAAAACATTTAAATATAATTAACAATAAATTTTTGTTATAATCTTGTTAATTTACTTTATTTATTTATTTATTTATTTTTATGAAGTTCTGCTAGTGTGGAATATTTTTATATTATCTCCCCAGTTATATAATGAATTCTGTAATGTAAGTTCTTTTATTATTGCATAGTAATAATTATATAATTAATTTAGTTAAATAGAATATCCTCCACCGTTATTTAGAACAACTATAAATAACATCGTTATAATATATATATAGATATATAATTTATACATATATTATATTAATATAATATATTCATATATGGGTGTTATAATATATAAATAAATTATTATTAATTAGTATATAATTACATATTTCATATTATTATTATATTCCATATTAAAAATAAAAATGGATTCGACTCTTAATTATATCAAATTACAGAATATAATTAATTACAATTAAAAACAATATTCATGGCATAATGTCCACATAGCAAACAACTTATTCTCGTATTGTTATTGCGACCACATTCAATCACCTTCCATTTAGTACCATTTTAAAAATAAATTTCACAGAAATTATGTATAATTAGAGAAATAGATTGTATATTTATAGTTTTTAATAATAAACCTATATTTATTATACAAAGAATACATACATAAATAATAAATTATAATATAAGGAAATATTGCATGGCTAATAGCCGTATGCAGGAGTTGATACGTTCGTTAGAAGAAAATAATAATAATAATAGTAATAATGATAAAAGAAAAATGAAAGCATACAACAGTGAAAGAAACATTAAATAGTATTTTTACAAAATTTTATAATGAAAAATGAAATAAAAAATTGGAAGGAAGTAATAAGGAGGGAAGAAATAATATATATAGGTAATAAATAAAGACATAAAGATAAATAAATGCAAGAAACAAGCAAATTCTTGTAATGAAATACAAAGTTATTATTATTATTATGATTGATTTTATAATTATATTAATAGGAGACAAAAATTGATCAAATAAACTGACCACTTCTAACTATAAAGTTATGAATGGAAAAATCGTCTCCCTTAAGAATTTTAATTGATAACGAACCGTCAGATCCCATAGTGATACCTAAACGTAATATCAAGGTTCAACTTTCTATGGTTTTCGTTTTTGAGCTATGCTGTTCACATACACACCACATATACACACACACACACAAACACACAAATGCATGTTAAAACATTTTTGTATATCCAGAGAGCTTAAAAGATGACTTCCAATATATATATTACGAACAAGTAAAGCCATTCTATTTCACCAATAACAGGAAGTAATAAAAGTTGAAAAAAAAAAAATCTTTTATCAATTATTCACACTTCATTTCATATAGATTCACAACTTCCTGATAGATTTTGCTCAAATGTGGAATTTTTTTGAACATAATATAATATAGCTGTTCTATAATGTAATATAGTAGTAGAATGGAACGCATTGCATACTGAAGTGAGCAAGTAAGTGGAGAGAAAGTCTGACATCTCCCCTCCCCACCCGAATCACTCTACAAAGTTTTCTCATATAAAAGAGATAGTCCTTAATATAAAAAAAGTTAATATAACGATATTATTTTGCACTAATATAATATGTTTGAGGAAAATGTTTTAGCTATTTTTTTGAGAAAATGGCCTAAAATAAAAACAAAACAAAATATATGTTGTGAAACACTCCCCACAAGACTTTGTTTTCAAAATTGTAATTGACGAATTTTATAGTTTGTATACCAAATTTCAATTACCAAAAGATCGCAAAAACAAAAAAAAACTGTTCAGT
>JAAEAF010010945.1:0-15360 GCA_011037195.1 Triatoma infestans | reverse complement strand
TGTGAACAGCATAGCTCAAAAACGAAAAATCGTAGAAAGTTCAAACTTGATATTAGGTTTAGGTATCACCATGGGATCTGACGGTGCGTTAGGTGTCAATATTCCTCAACCGGAAGTACCACTTTACTAGTTGTTTTTTTTACGTTTTTGCAATTTTCTCAAAAATGGCTCGGAAGATTTTCTTTAAACTTGCTATATCAACTACACATACAAAGAGCTACAACTTTTATTTGAAACATTTCTCCAGGAAAATTCATTTAAGGGCACTTCTGGGGGTGGGGTGGGGTTAGGTTTTCATCTTAACTGCTGTTTCAGTATATTAGACAATTCTGTCATCTAAATAATGTTAATTAGAATTAAATATGTTGTTGAAATTCCGAGTTTGAAAAAAAAATAGATAACCGGAAGTGCGTTTTTACTGAAATATAATTTTCAGTTTTCTGGTATTTTCTCGAAAATGGCTCCAACGATTTTCTTTAAACCAGCATTGTTAACTATACATATAAAGAGCTACAACTTTTATTTGAAACTTTTCCCCTGATAAATTCATTTAAGGGGACTTTTGGGGGAGGGGGGTTATGTTTTTCTTGAAAATGCTATCACAGTTGATTATACAATTCTGTCATCCAAATTGAAATAACTAGAAATTAATATATGACCCAAATTCCGAGTTTCAAAAAAATTAGTAAACCGTAAGTGCGCTTTTACTGATCAGTTTTTTCCAGTTTTCAATATATTTCGACGGACTCCGTTTTAACTTTCCCTTACTCCTAGTTCAGTTTTCGACGAATTTCATTAAATTTGGTACAACTATAAAATTTGTCAATTATCATTTTGAGAACTGGAGTAAGAGAAAGTTCTGTAAGTGTTTTACACCAGATTTTTATTTCTTTTAAAACTTATATTAAACAAATTTCCATCAAGATTAAACTCTAATTTATCTAATTGTAATTCATAATGTGTAAATCGTGATCGTTATATATTTAGTAAGCATTGAAATTCTAAAGTTTTTGAAACTAAACAAAAGAAAATAACATTGAAATCGATCATTTTATTTTTACTATTCAATAATAATAAGATTGGTTTAAAAGAAATTTTAAGATTGGGTCCAAAAGAAAACAGTGATGTTCCTGTTTTCAATTGCAGGGAAATTTTTTTTTTTTATCTGATAAATTTTGCTGAACGTTGTTTTTACAGGATTTTCCTGTAGATGATTTAAGAGAGGATAAAAAAAAAAAAAAAAAAATTCAATTACTCACAGCTTTTTTTTCCCCCTTACATCATGCATGGGTTTATCCCCTCCACATAGCATTATATGTCCTGATGATATTTTTTAATAAATGTAGGCTGGCGTACCTCGTCTTTGCTCCACATACACTTCTATTTATCCCTTGTGGTTCCTTTATTTTTCACTATAAAACGTAGGTAGATTTTATTAAGTTATTGAACAGGAAAATCATGTTATACCATTGACCTGGACTAAATATTTATATGGCTCACCTCAGAGTTTCTTATATTTCAAGTTTTTTAGAATCTTATGTTTTATGATAATAATTTATTTAATTTTTGTTTTATTACTTTCACTTACTCCTAAGTAAGAGGAAGTATTGTAATCGTGTCAAATTTTCGATATCGAGTTTTCACCGGAAATATCCGTTTTGAGGTCCCCTGAGTCCAAAAAAGTGGTTTTTAGCAAATGGTCTGTGTGTGTGTCTGTATGTGTGTATGTATGTTGTGAACAGCATACCTCGAAAACGAAACCGTAAGAAAGGTTGAAAGGGGATATTCGTTTTAGGTTATCACCTGTGATCTGAACGATGTACGGTATCTGACCAAATTCCTCAACCGGAAGTACCACTTACTATTTTTTGTTTTTACGTTTTTGGGGGGGCGATTTTCTCAAAATGGCTCCGGAAACAATTTTCTTTAAAACTTGGTATATCAACTACCCATACAAAGAGCTACAACACTTTTTTTGAACGGTTCTCTGGGAAATTCATTAAAGGCGCTTCCGTGGGAGGGGTGGGGTTAGGTTTTCATCTAAAGTGCTATTTCAGTTTATTAGACAATTCTGCCTTCTTAATAATGTTAATAAGAATTAAATATGTTGTTGAAATTCCGAGTTTGAAAAAAATTGGATAACCGGAAGTGCGTTTATTTTAACACTTTACTAAATGATTTCTGCACTTTTTCGCGATTTTCTAAAAAATGGCTCCGACGATTTTTTTGAAACTTACTATATAAACTAAACATGCAAAGATCTATATCTTTTATTTAATACATTTCTCTGGGAAAATTCATTTAAGGGCACTTTTAGGGGAGGGGTGGGGTTATGTTTTTCTCTAAAGTACTATCATGGTTGATTATACAATTCTACCATTAGTAAACCGGAAGTGCGCTTTTACTGTTTTTTCAATTTTCGACGAATTTCGTTAAATTTGGTACACAAACTATAGCATTTGTCAAGTATAATTTTGAGAACAGGAGTAAGAGAATGTTGTGTGGGTGATTCACACCAGATTTTTTAAATGAATAGTATTTTTTAAATTAAATCAGTAAATGTTAGCGTCAATTAACGCGAACTAATATGTTCAGGTATAACAATCTCCACTCAGTGACTTTCTATATGAAACCTGCAACTATATTTAGACAGCGCCAAAATCTTAGAGTCAATCAATAGAACTCAAAAAGGAAAAAAACTAAACAAACGTCATGATCTATTAACATAGATGGTTAATTTTTATCAAACTGTATCGTTTGACATTTTCAATATTATATCAGATCCTTTGAAAATGAATCCTCTGAATTATTTATGTAATAGTAGCGGGTTGTAGGCTGGTATGGGGTGAATTGTTCGACCACCTAAACCGGAAGTATTGCATTTAAATGAACATAATTATATAAATACTTTATGAGACTGTGTGAAGAAAGAAGAGTAAGAGAAGAGAGGGGTAGAGCGATGATTCGAGATGTTGAAGTGATGAATTAAAATGATGTGAATCTTATGAAGATTGACGTGGCTAGTTACAGCACTTTTGCTTGTTCTAACGGTTGATTAGCTATAGTTGTGAACCTTTTAAAGTTGATGTTGAAACTTGTAAACACCTTAAAAAGTTGATGTAGCGATTGTTGTTTAGTCTTGAAAGATTACCTGGCGACGGATCGTTAAGTGTTCAGATTGTCGTCTTTTTTTATTCCATTTCTTCTCCCATTTGAGACAACTTCTATATGGGAGATTCTTTATTAAAGTTAAAATCCATTTGCTAGTACATAGTGACGGGGGAAGTAATGCTAGTTGATGTGCTCTTGAAGGCCCAAAGGTGGCGTCCCGATGCGGTTGCTAATGGAACTATTGAATCCAATTTTTGTATGGCGAATTTGTTGGTGATTGGTTTCATTACACTTAGTATAATAATATATCTCTGATTTCAAGATGCACTTCTAGCAAAGTAAAGTGTTTTTCAGCTTCTCGTCATATTGTTCCTTTATGGAGATGTATAGGAATTCGATTATAGCCCTGTTTAATTGCCAGTTGTAACCTGATAACCTTTACTTTCATGATTAATATCTGCAAACATGTTTGGATGGTTACCAGCTGTTGCCTGCAATAAAATGTGATAATCCTGAATAGGATTTTTGAGCATTCCTGTTTGGGCTTGCAAATATTCTGCCCGTATAGGCTAAAAAATTATTAATGTACTATACATGTCTATGCTTGCTATGTTACTTATATAATGTAATCTAAACTTTCAACACAACAGCCCATAAAACGTCAAAGCTTGCCAGATGGCGATTTGGAAGAAGGGGTGAGATAAACACGCCTCGGTTCCCTCTATAGTTTAATTCTGACCTTCGCTCCTAGGTAAGCTACTATATGTAACTTTCCACTTTTTCTAACGATGCTGGGTCAATACAGTGGTTTTTGCCCTTCTTTACATCGATACAATCTCTCATGGGAATCGAACCTTGAATTTTCGCACCAACAGGCGAATACACTAGCCACTAGACAAAATTATATTATTAATTATATATTTTATTCCGACTTCAAAATCGGTCAATAAAGGAAACAAAAAAAAAAAAAATTAATAAAACACTACGCAGATGTTATGGACATAGAGAGCA
The DNA here is from genome assembly GCA_011037195.1 of Triatoma infestans. NCBI lineage: Eukaryota > Metazoa > Arthropoda > Insecta > Hemiptera > Reduviidae > Triatoma > Triatoma infestans. The sequence goes on along the minus strand of JAAEAF010010945.1, from coordinate 11,238 downwards.
AAATTGTTGAACTATCCCTTCGTTTCTATCCAAAATCCATCTCCAGATATTGTTTTTCTTTTTACAGCGCATCGACATCTTGGTAGTGCTCCTAAAACTGTTTTCTCCTCGATCTTTTGTCTCCACAAACTGAGATGGCACGTTCTTTTCCACCTCGTGCATCCAACACAGTACCTTGTCCAGCAAGGTAAGGTGGAGCAGTCGGTTATAGAACATGATCCCACGCATCCCCTCTTACTTCATCGAACTAGTCGACGAGGAGGAGCGCGGATATCCTGATTGTGCCATCCCTTGCATTAATAAAATCATTTTGGGCGTAATATTCATTGGTAAAACACCCTCTAATTTCATGTAGTGCTTTCACTGTTAATTTCTTTTTGTACATACTTTCTTAATCTTAAATTTTTCATCAGACTCAACTCGTTTCCATTTTATATTATTTTTTCTTTTCAAAAGTCTATTTGCGTCTGGGGGAAGTACTTTTATTTAATATTCCTTCTCCCCGAAGGTTTCCTAAAATTAGTTATCTTGGAAATACTATACTCTACTGCCTTTATTTACATATATACAAAATATATACATTATTTACACGGATTCATTCAGTCCTTTCACCTAAGAAAAAAACTTTCACTCTAATAAATACAGTCCTACTCTCCAGATATTTACTACACAGTTTTCTACTAGATGGATTGACTCCATTTATGGAGGAATTCTTTAGATATGAACTGAAATCAGTTCCTAAAAATTTGTGCTATCAATTATTTTAAGAGCTTTTTAACAGCTGTTTGATGACATTACTTGGACAAGAATTTAGACTTTAAAATTTCCTTCCATTTTTGGCTAAGACAAGTCTCGTATGAGTTGTATTTACCATAATATATATTTATTACTAAAATATAGTTTCATAATATATAAAAATAAATATAAATTAATAATATATAAATATTATATATAAATTTCAATTTATTATTACGGCAAATGTTTGTTAGTCCCTGGAGAATTTATAGGAAACATATAAGCCTTGTATTTATGTTCCAGCTATAGGCTACATATTTGGTTAAATTATTGATAAATTGGTCTAAAATGGTATGTGCACGGTCTTATATCTTCAAATATCATGGAAATTTTAAACATTACTTCCGTTGATGAACTATAATATTTAAGTGCTGGAGTTTTATTGAGTTTATTCCAACATGCCCAGTATAAGTGAATGTTGCTAAAAAAAACGTATTATGCATTACGCAGTTATCCTGAATAAAAAAATGTGTATTTTCCCTTTCTTGTTTAGGAAATAGTTTTTATCTAATTAAGGGAAAAAGAAATAAACCCTATAGAATCGAAAGAATATTATATTAAATGAATCAATAAGAAATAAACTTTAGAATCATTGAATACTTTCTTTAAAGTATTCAAATATTAAAATTAAATCAATTAATGGGATCCAGTTGGGTGCTGTAACTGTTGTTCAGTAAAAATTAAGAATCCCGTTTTAAGATTTAGTTTGAAGTCATTGTATGATCCGCCATTTAAACTGTTTAAAGTTAAAAAAAAAAAAAAAAAATTATCGAGCGGTTTTTATGTATTTAGTGAAATTGTTGGGTAATGTGCGTACATAATTAGTGATACTGTTTTGTTCACTTGTCCCTTCCCGCTCCCAACTTAAACATTTATCTTCTGGATATTACTTCTGAATTTTCTAAACACTATACTATTACATCATTATTCAATATTTTGCAAGCATATTAAAACTTTCATACAGCCTACATTAATGACAGAAATATAAAACAAAAAATATTCTTGAGGCTATAAATTCTTTTATGTCTGAAACATGAAGAAAATTCAAATTAAAACAGAAGTAATAAAATCTACGAGGGTCATTCAATAAGTAACGAGACAAATTGCTGTAGCTCAAAAATGATTTATTTAATCAATACAAAACTTTGGCTACTTTGCAACATAGTCTCCAGCAACATTTATACACTTATCCCATTGTTCTTCTCACATAAAATTCTTTGGGTTGATCTGGAAGCCACTTTTGCACCGGATTTTTATAACTTCTTCATAGGATTGTAAATGTTTACCGCGTAGCGCCTCTTTAAGGGGTCTAAACAAATTGAAGTTCGCTTGGGTGAGTTCCGGGCTATAGGAGGGGGGATGTGGACGAATCTCCTCCCCTACTTTTTCTTGGTTTCTTTGTGGGCGTCCGTAAATTGTCGTAGCCGTTCTTCAGCTATCAATTCAACAGTAATACGCCTTTTGTCCTGAAATTAACGCGTTAATGCGAGATTCCAGGGAGGAAGTTGCAACTTCAACCGGTCGTCCACTTCGTTGCTCGTGACAGACACTTACACGGCCACATTTAAACTGTTCTAACCATTTGTAAAAGTTCGAACGGTTCAAATAATTATTCCCATACATTTTTAACATTCTTTCTTGGATTTCACTACCTTTGATACACTCTGCAACTAAAAATCTAATCACTGAGCGTTGTTTTTGCGAGGTGCAATGCCCGAGGTGGACTCGCCATTGTTAACTGAATACATTTGAGGTTATACTTACCAAATACTCTCGTAAAGTTGATGAGAAACTAAGTACAAGGATGCCTCCTTGACGCACTGAAACGAATTGTATTGATTTAAACAAACCGTTTCTGAACTACAACGATTTATCTCGTTACTTGCTGAATGACCCTCGTATTACAAAACGTCAATTTTCAAGAGCTGTGATCGAATCTGTGAGTCACTATATAATTTTTTTTTTATTAACAACACATACACATAGTAACATACACTTATAATCTCCCGCACATTCATGCAATCAACATACCAACAAGTGTTGAGTGTAACAGAAACATTGCGTTAAAGTGCACGAACTCTGTATGAACTTGATAAATTTACTCTGACGATAGATGAAAATCCGAAACTGATCAGGGAATAAAATAAATGTGCATGTTACGATGGATAAAATACTAGATATATATATATATATATATAGCATGCAAAATTGATTTCATAATAATAAGAGATCTGGGAGAACGTGATAGAAAAAAAGTCCCTCTTAGATGCCACTTCAATTTGTTGTATGGTTCCACTACTTACAATGTCAAGTAAATAAAATTTGTCTCTTAAGTTGAGAAATATAGTAAGAGTGACAGTTGTGTGAGTGTTCCACATGATTTATAATTGGATTGATTCTGACAAAGTTTGGGTTGAACATCCATTCAAAACTTCACTTTACTTACGATAAAAAAAATAAAACTGTAGCCTTTATTTTAAATTAAATTGTTTTGTTTTTTTTTAAACGTTTATAAAGCATGTTTATCTTATAAATAAAGTTAAAGTGACATTTAGCTGAAAAAGCACCAAGGATAAATTCTGGAATGGAATTCAATGCAGTTTAGCAAAAATATTTCTCAGTTATCGAGAAACAACTGCAATTTATTTTAATCCAACATCGTATAAAGTTTTGTACATATAAATAAATAGTTATAAAGAAAATAAAAAAACTGGAATCTTCTTTGTCATAGATTCCTTTCTGGAACCTATTTAAATAAAAAAATCATTATATAGAAGTTTTATTCTAAATGTATTTTTATGTTCATTGATATATATATATAATTATATATAAACAATTTAGTAACACATTATTATAAATTATTATTGGGATGAAAAGAAAATCTTAAAAGAGGAAGTTAATTTCATTTGGTTCACATTAAAAAGGACACTTCAACTTTAATTTCAGTGAAAAGTTCTATCTATATCAGTATTTGAACAGCAGTCACGTATACAATATCTGCCTTTACTTGATTTACTTCTGACATGCAAAAATAGTGTTAATACTAGTTTAGTATGGAGAGATGATAAATGTAAGTAGCAAACTTACTTTCATCACTTAAATTTAACACATTAACGACAGGTTCTGCATAATAGCTAATGATGGATGATAATTTACTTCAAAGAAAAAATGGTTGTCTCACTTCTGTATCTTTTTTTTTTTTTTTTTACCAATATCATGCCAAAACTATTAGCCAAATTTGCATAAAATTAAGTTTAAAAATACGGTTTTGTTGGGGGATTAAAATAAGGGTATAATGGATATGTTGGGTGGAGAGAATTTAGGTTTGGTTGATGAATTAAGAAGACTTGGTTAAACTGGTTAACTGTGTATAATAATAATAATGAGTGACACTGTCTGCCTGGACTTTGCAATAGAGAATGGTTAAAGTAGAGCGTTCGGTATTTATCCGTATTTGAATTTGCCGCCGTTAAAATATAATAATTTATAAATCTATAGGCAATGTCCTAATTGCAGAAAATCCTCATTTACTTTTCCCCGCGCGTTTACATATTTCGAACATTCCAATAGAATATGTGGAATCGTTAATGTCGTATTGCAAGCGCTGCATACCGACTGAGGTTCTCTTCGGAATATGTGGCTGTGTGTCAACATGGTGTGACCGAGTCTCATTCTCGCGAGGACAACTTCTTCTCTCCAAGATTCTCGATTTGAGGTTGACCATTTCTTTGTGGTACCCTCGATATTCCTTAGTTTATTTGATAGCTGCACTGATTGCCATTCCTTTTCTCAGTTAGAAAGATTTTGTTTTTTTAGAAAAGCTTTCCAATCGACTGCAAGGTCACGTTCGTCTCTACAATTAATTGATGCCGCTTCTTTAGCAGCTTTGTCGGCAGATTCGTTATCTCTTGTCCCCACATGACCGGGAATCCAAATAAAGGAGACTTCTTTTTCTCGTAGGCATAGTTCTAAGAGCGTATTTTGCACTGAATTAATAAGCTATCGTAGTCCCGATTGCCTGTCATCTCCAGTGAGCTCCTTGAATCGGAGAAAGTAATATATTTCTTAGGTTCATTGTAGTTCCGAATATGTTCTAGGGCTTGTATATAGCGAATAACTCGGCTGTAGATATGCTTGAGATATTGCTTAATGGGAAGTTGTACAGCCTCTCATTCATGACGAAAGCTGCTCCTACTCCATTATCGCCTTTGACCCGTCGGTGAATATTTTAATATAATTTTTGTATATAAGTAGTAGTCGCTCTTGTAGAAGGTTTTTGTATACTAGTTCGGAGTTTTACTTTTAATATATTTAACTAGTGTGCCGTCAAACTTAAGCCCATTCAGTGTCCAAGGTTCTATTTTTGGAGAGATCGAACTTACAGATATGGGAATGGATATATTGTTTAGCAAACAGAGATTTTTAAAACGTATGCCCAAGGGTAAAATCTTTGTATTTGTCCTAGCGTATAAATGTTCAAATTGAGGATTGTAAATGACTTCATAGGCGACATGATTTTTTAACGGCAACAACCTTGACACATAGTTACACTTCAGGAAGTCCTTTCTAACTTGCAGTGCTGGTTCTCCACTTGCAGCTAGAATACTTTCTATTGAACTTATTCTCAGAGCTCCGAGTGACATGCGCAAACTCTCGTTATGGATAGTATTTATTATTTTGAGTGCCGCGTCTCTTGCAGAGCCGTAAATTATACGACCGTAATCTAGTCTGCTACGAACAAAAGCTTTATAAAAATTTGATAAGTTCTGGCGATCGGCTTCCCATGCAGTTTTACAACTTTGATGGCATTCAATTTTTGGATGCACCTTTGTTTTAAATCTTGGATATGGCAGCGCCAAATTAGCTCTGAATCTAGAGTCACTCCCAGGTACCTTACTTACGTTATAGTTCTCCCCTGTAGGTTTAAATTTATTGATGGCTGAACTTTTCGGAATCTATGAAAATGTAGGCATGTGCTCTTTATTGGTGAGAAACGAAGACCATTTTGCTCTGACCAGATTTCTAAATTTACAACAGTAATTTGTAAATTCTGTTTTGCTTTCTCTACTAAAGCACTACCAAGTCGTCGGCATATAATATTCCAGATAGAAGGGGATGCTATACAGGACATGATACTATTTGTAGCGACTGTGAATAAGATGGGCTAATAATGCTCCCCTGAGGTAGGTACTCCGTTTTCCTGTAGAAAAGGTGATGATAGTTCTTGTTTAACTTTTACTCTAAAAGTACGCTTTTTTAAAAAGTTTTGTATGAAAGCAGGGAGATTTCCCCTGAGTTTCCACTCATATATTTGCTTGAGGATGCCATGTCTCCAGCCCATATCAAAGGCTCTTTCAATATCAAAAAATTATTATATCTCAAAATTATAATTGACAAATTTTATAGCTAGTGTACCAAATTTAATGAAATTCGTCAAAACTGAAAAAACTGTTCAGTAAAAGCGCACTTCCGGTTAACTAATTTTCTTGAAACTCGGAATTTTGGCCATCTATTTATTTCTAATTAATTTTGTTTGGATGATAGAATTGTATAATCAACTATGATAGCACTTTAGAAAAAAAAAAACATAACCCCTCCCTAAAAGTGCCCTTAAATGAATTTTTACAGAGAAATGTTTTAAATAAAAGTTATAGATCATTGTACGTTTAGTTTATATGTACAGTTTCAAGAAAATCGTCGGAGCTATTTTTGGGAAAATCGCGAAAAAGTGAAAAAAAATCATTTAGTAAAGTGGTAAAGTAAACGCACTTCCGGTCATCAGATTTTTTTTAAACTCGGAATTTCTACAACACATCTAATTCTAATTAACATTATTTACATGACAGAATTGTCTAATAAACTGAAATAGCACTTTAGACGAAACCGTAACCCCACCCCTGCCCCAAAAGTGCCCTTAAATACATTTTTCCGGAGAAATGTTTCAAATAAAAGTTGTAGCTCTTTGTATGTGTAGTTGATGTACAAAGTTTCAAGAAAATCGTTGGAGCCATTTTTGAGAAAATCACAAAAAACTGACAGTAAAGCACCACTTCCAGTTGATGGATTTTGCCGGAAATCTTCGTGTCTCAGGTGGTGATACTATCTAAACGGAATGCCATGTTTGAGCTTCCTGTACTCAGGGGACTCAAAACATTTATTTAAGTTAAAAGTAAACGAAAATTTAAAGTGAATTTTTCTTGTTTTATTTTTCCCACTGAATGACATCAACGTGTTATTTTACCGGGTACTAATTTCATCTCTTTGGATGCATAGTTATTAGTAAAAATTAATTAAAAAAAAAATACTAAAATTTAAAATTATATATATATATGCATATATATAAATAAATATATAATATTTTAATTATTATATACTATATTTATATAATAAAAATATATATATAATACAAAAATGAATATATTTTAACTATTCTGGTATTCAATTCATAATTAATTAACAAAGCAAATGTTATTGGCAGTTTAATTATTTACTGTATTCCAATAATATAAATGTAAAATGAAATTATTATTAAATTATAAATATAGAGCGAACAATTTAGTGATGAATTAGATGTTAAAAGTTGACTGACAGATATACAGATACACAGATATTACAGATATGTTGGAAGGGATAGCATACGTATACAGTTTAGTAATTCCCCATGCAACAGACGTAAAGTATTAGTCCCAGGCCCTTGGGCCATAACTAATCTATACTTTTCAACAAATAATTTACTATACAACATACACATACACCAATACATAATTTAATTTTATTTATTTATTGTTGATTTATTGTTGAGACCTGATAACAATCGTTAAAACTAATAAGGAAACTTTGATTTAATTCGGAATTAGTATATATATATATATATATCTTTGAACATCAATATTTATATTGTAAAGTTTGTGATGATGTTTGTTTTGTTGGTGGCAAATCTGTTTTGTATAGAATATGACCTGATGCGGCAAGCATTTTAACTGTGCGATTGACCTAGAGAAATCTAAAATAGGACTTTCCAGACGGATGATCGGCAACGCATGCTCAGTGAGTTGATTTTTTTTTTTACTCTTTAAGGCCTATTTCGCACCCCAACGGTACTGGGATGGCATATCTCAGCCTACAGCTCTAGTTTAATTTCCCTAAGGAATCTAAGAAACTGGGACAAATTTAAAGAGGATATATCCTTGTCTAACTCCTGTAGGTAGCCCCAGACAAAAGGGGTTCGATGAAAGTTAGTAAAGGTTGGATGGACTAAAATGGACTTGAAGGGTCTTTGAGCAATCATGATAGTTGGGTTTGCAGTGCTAGAAATTAAACAGAGATATTTTCCACGATAGCTAGTTTCATCGATGTGGTCATCGATTGGTTTCAGACGTTCGTTTATTTTTAGGATGTTTAGTTAAAAAGAGTTATCACAGACTTGCAAATCGGAAAAATCGATGTTTTGTTATGTTACAAACGCGTACAGAAGGTTGACCGATTTTCTTCAATTCAGAATTCTTTCAACGCTACTATTGTAAGTGACTGGGACTTTGTTAGGAATCCCGCCCTATGTGGAGGTGAAAAACCTGGCAATAGAAGCCCGTTGTGAAATTGAAGGACAAATTTTTGACAGGGTAAGCGATATTGTCATTTTACCATTCATTGCGAGTTGCTTTTAAAGGTTCCTATTACAGGTTTTTATTCTGACTTTTGTTTTCGACCATTCTTACACTTTACCTTCTGTAATCGTATCCAAAGACAGACAAAATGACAGGACCACTCTCTCGGACTGGAGTGGAAGAAACCACATAAATACAGCAACGAGAGACAGATAGGAGAACAGTTCATACTACTGAGTTCATACAGCTAATCACTACTTGTCATTACCCATTACCACTCTACCATAATCTATCATTTCATGTGTAAAGTCCAGGCAGTGAGTGTCACTTATCATATTATACAGTGTTAACCATATCTTGTTAATTCATTCTAACCAGATCATTTCTCTTCTTCAACAACCTCATTCAATATAGTGGTAAGTGGCACTGACTGTATAATATGATAAGTGACATTGACCGAATGGATTTTACACTTGAAATGATAGAGTATGGTAGAGTGGTAAAGGGTAATGACACGTAGTGATTGGCTTAAGAACTCAGTAGTATGAACTGTTCTCCTATCTGTCTCCCGCTAGGAGAACCTTAGGTACCTGCCTTTTTTCCTAGATGGCACCACTGGCTGCGTTACAATACTATATCTAATATCAAAATAAAATCAATAAAAAACGAATAAAAATTAAATTTTAAACCTGGCCGCAAAAAACTGAAAAAATTCACTTCATATAATTGGATGTTAGCAATAAAAATTTTGAAAATTAACTTAGAATGCCATTTAGAGAGTGCCTTAAAACACGTTGTATCAAATTTGTGGTATTTATACAATTGATTACAAACTGATATTGTTCACATCCAGATTATCAAGCCGTGAAAATCAGATTTCCCTATTGTTAATCTCTCATAAATCTTTAATACCTCTATTTCTGTTAATGGGATGTGAGTCTTCTTTACACACAGTATATATCTACTATACAATGGTTTTCCATTTAGTTGGCATTAGCCATTACAAATTTATATTTAGAAAGGAGTTAGAAATACCACAAAATCTACACAAAATCATGTTTAATTGACTGGAATAATATACAAATTCACACTGAAATAAACATTAATGACATAGAAGGGAAATTTCGGTAATTTTACTACTATCTTTTGGAATTACCTCGTCATCATTATTGGGATACACAAGAAAACTTAATGATGTGTAACTATCAAAATTGATTACGTGTGAAATAACAGAAATAACTGAAATAGAAGATATCTGTGTATTTTAAGCATGATTCCATTAAATTCGGATAATTATAGCTAGAAATCGATAAATTTATAAGAAATTACTTTTAATAGTCATTATCATTATTAAACCTTTCTCAACGGTTCTAAACGGTGTGAAGTTTACTTTAATATAGTATTACTTTAATTTCATTAGAATTTACAGTAAAAAAAAAAAATCGTTTAACACGAAAACGCTTAACATGAAAAATCGGTTAACACGAAATCATACAGCGGTCCTGGACAAAATATTATGTAATATTTTTTTACATTTCTTTTACTTTCTCTTACTCCTAAGTAAGAGGAAGTATTGTAATCGTGTCAAATTTTCGATATCGAGTTTTCACCGGAAATATCCGTTTTGAGGTCCCCTTAGTCCAAAAAAGTGGTTTTTAGCTAATGGTATGTGTGTGTGTGTGTGTAGTTGTTGTGTGTGTGTGTGTGTGTCTGTTATGTCTGTATGTGACAGCATTAGCTCAAAAACGAAAAACCGTAGTTATCAGAAGGTTGAAACTTGATATTCCGTTTAAGTATCACCATGGGTTTGACACACGTTATCTGTAAAAATTCCTCAACCGGAAAGTACCCCTTGACTAGTTGGCTTTTTTTACTTTTTTCGATTTTCTCCCAAAATCGCTCCGGACGATTTTCTTTTAAATTTAAACATCAACCACACATACAAAGATCTAACCTTTTATTAGAAACATTTCCCGGGAAATGCATTGAACAGGGCATTTGGGGGAGGGGTGGGGTTAGGTTTCCATCTAAAGTGCTATTTCAGTTTATCAGACAATTCTGTCATTTAAATAATGTTAATTAGAATTAAATCTGTTGTTGAAATGCCGAGTTTGAAAAAAATCGGATAACCGGAAGTGCGTTTACTTTACCACTTTACTAAATGATTTATTCACTTTTTCGCAATTTTTCTCAAAAATGGCTCCGATGAATTTTTTGAAACTTCATATATAAACTAAACATGCAAAGATCTACAATTTTATTTAAAATATTTCTCTGTGAAAATTCTTTTAAGGGCACTTTTAGGGGAGAGGTGGGGTTAGATTTTCATCAAAGTGCTATCATAGTTGATTATACAATTCTATCATCCAAACATAATTAGTTAGAAATAAATAGATGGGTGAAATTCCGAGTTTCAAGAAAATTAGTAAACCGGAAGTGCGCTTTTACTGAACAGTTTTTTCAGTTTTCGACGAATTTCATTAAATTTGGTACACAAACTATAAAATTGTCAATTATCATTTTGAGGACTGGAGTAAGAGAAAGTTGTGTGAGTGTTTCACACCAGATTCTTTTTTCTTTTAAAACGAAACAAATATCGCTTGACACGAAAAAATTTCACTTCTCGGACGAACAAAATATATCTGCTTTCTGCAGCCACATTGTCACGTAGATTTTTTGGTCTATTTTGTTTCGTTTAACGGAACTAAGTAAACAATGGCTGCCACTGTTGCTAGGTATCTCCGCTTGTCATTGAGTAGGTAAAGGCACCGGCCATTGTTAAAACATTTCAGTTAGGTTACAAAAGCAGAGAATTATGTTTTTTTTTTTTTTTTTTTTT
>JAAEAF010010944.1:0-14911 GCA_011037195.1 Triatoma infestans | reverse complement strand
TCTTCAACCAGTCCTAAATTCTCTCCACCTAACACATCCATTATGTGTAACAGCAACTAAAAGGGAAGCTCAGCAACCAAAGAGAGCAAAGAGAAGCTCTACCACTCTCTCGGATGGGAGTGGGAGAGGCTGTATAAATACAGCGACGGACAGTTTATAAAAACACAGTTGAGTTAAGTTCAATACATGGAATTACTACGTACCACTCTTCCTTTGAAACATTTCTCTATTGCAAAGTCCAGGCAGTCTGTATCACTTAATTAATATATTAATTAACCAGTGTTAACCAAGTCTTCTTCTTATATCATCAACCAGACCTAAATTCTCTCCACCCAACACATCCATTATATATACAGAGACGTATCCCTTTATTTGAACTTTTTTCCGAGAATATTAAGGAAGGGTTATGTTTTACTCGAGTTTTATAGAGTTTAGATTCTCCCATTCATGTAAATTAAAGACAACTAAAACCCAATAAATATCCAATATAAATTACATATTTGAAGAGATTTAAGCAATTATAACTATGTAAATTGTAATGAAAGAAAGTTGTGTGAGTGTTTCACACCAGATTTATCTTACTTCATCAGCTACAGTCTAATTGTTGTTAAATTGATTAACCAAACAGGAGAAGGCTTAACGCTTTGGCTCGGAGGGGTAAGGTGCATCTCTATTGGATACCCGGACATGCGGGAATAGAGGGCAATGAGAGGGCGGATCGGCTGGCCAGGGAGGGATCATCATTACCATTTTGTGGTCCTGAACCAGCCCTGGCCGTTACAAAGACGTTTCGCGACAAACAGATTAGACTTTGGGAGACGAGAGCTTTGGAGAAACGCTGGGGGGACACGCAGGGGTGCCTCCAAGCTAAAAGATTTATAAAGGCAGGTAAGCAGAGAATTTCGGAGTATCTCCTGTCTCTTAGTAGGACGGTTTTGAGGACCTTGGTAGGAATAGTGACTGGACACACTTGGGTGTCCAGTCACTTGTTTAACATAGGAAAGACGCGGAGTCCCATTTGTCAGAACTGTGATGACGGAGTTAGGGAAACGGTGTATCACTACTTATGTCAGTGTCCCCGTTTCGCTGGAACTAGGTTTCGTATATTTGGGAGGACACCACTCTCGCAGGATTGCCTGGGCGAGTTGGAGTTTGGGGATATCTTGAGATATTGTAGATTAACCGGCAAGTTACCGGGGGAGATTAATTAAGGGGTTACGGGGGGTATCGGGGGGATAAGAGCCACATAGGCTTAGGTCCCGCGCCTTTTTGGGCACCCGTTTTGATAATAATAATTAACCAAACGCTCAAAATCCATTACCAATAGGTATATTTTAGTATTTTCCAAAGGCGAAGTCATGTTTATGTTTGGAACAGGATATCTTGGAAGAGTTCTTGTTAACGTTATTTCAATTTGTTCGCACTTTTGTGTATCTTGTAGATGCTGTGGTGGTTGATTCCGCAGAGCTGGAAAGCATCAGAGACACTTTCCGTGGTAGCCTGCTTCATTTTGTGGTCATCGACCGGTTTCGGGCGTTCGCCCATCTTCAGTATACGTTTGCCAGACAGTGCGATAACACAGACTTGCACAGAGCAAATGCAATTATACACTCTGTGTAATACAGTCATACACTCCGTTTATACACTCAGAATTTGCTCTGTGCAAGACGGTGTTATCACACTGTCTGACAAACGCATCCTGAAGATGGGCGAACTCCCGAAACCGATCGATGGCTCAAAAATGAAGAGGCTACCACGAAAACTGTCCCTGATATATTGTAGATTGTTGTAGGGGATTATTGCAGTACATCCAGAAAGATCTATTGTGTCCCCTGGGCCTTCTCAGTGCACTGCCGGCCTCCAAGCAGATGACAACACTGTTCATCACCGGACAGTGAGTTGTAGAGGCTCCTAAGAAGAGAAAATCTAAGGGCAACATACTGGATTCGAAACCGGGATCTTCGAATGGCTAGTCCAGCGCGCTACCTAATGAGCTAATCCGTTCCTTCTCTATTGGCTTACGCCAATTATCTAGATCTAGGGTCGGAGACCCTAGTTTGTGTACTGTGTTCGTCCTTCTCTCCGTAAAGTATAGAGTGTATGTAATTTAGGTGTATTGTGTACTGTTCTGACGAAGTGCATGGAGTACTGAGCTGTGATTGGATCGGTACTTCCCAAGTAATTGCATGCAACAGATACCCCTTTCGGGCTTCGTGTATCTTAGCCCGAATCAGAATTCAGGTCTAGATTTTTGTTTCTGAGGTTTTGAATAGCATAGGACTTTGGATGCTCCTCGCTGATGAATAATAAGGATAAAGTATTTCTCTACAGTTAAAATCTTTAAGATCAATCATTTAAAAAAATAAATAAATAATAATAAGCCGCCAGTAAACGTCTACTGTTGGAATGCTGATCTCCGAGTATCATAAATACTGCAGTCAACCAGGTTAAATAAATGTTATGCATTTTAAAATTTTGCAACAGACGGTTTTTTAGTTTACATGCCTCTTCAAATTCTATGAAGCCCAGTCTGTATATGTGATGATTTTTTTTATGTACTGGTCTTATGTGGTATATTTTTCTAAATATATTCTCAAAAAAAGCGGTAGATTTTGGATAGAATAGATTAGGATAAAAACAATTCCCTATTATTCCCTATGTGATAATAATAGTACTTCATTGAAGAAAATGGAAATTTAGAAATGTATTTTATGGGCACTTAACAATTAATTGATACGATAGTATGATATATATTTTTTTTCTGAAAAAGATACAAGATTATAAAAAGGAACAAGTCCGAAAGATCATGAAATATGAAACTCTAATGCCCAAATAGACAAAATTAATTATTAAATTACCAATTATTTTATTTTTAATTGTAATGAAAGCTTATTAAAGCTATATTATTTATACCCAATTATCACTTAATATTGGAATAGTCGAATTAAGCAGCGATTGTTACAAATACGTGTAAAAATTGTTTAATGAGAAGAACTGAAATGTAAAGAGAGCGTTTGTCACTAAAAAAGTGTAAATTAGCGCATGGAGCGTGATATTGTTTAAATTATCAAGTAATATTGCTCAATTTGCGTAAAGCATAAAAGAGAACGCTTTATTTACATATACAATAATAAAAGTGTCTCCTTAAAGTGTCGGCTGAATATTTAGAAGAAAACAGTCTTAAGATGGGGGGGGAGTAGTAGAATCATTTTTACTGGCACTTATATATAAAACGAAAATTTAGTACATAAAGAGGTAGACGGTGGAAATCCCTTTTAAAACCTAAAGTTATAGGTTTTGTTAGTTTAATCCCGGCAATTTTTGCCATCTCTATTCCAGTGAAACAAACTTATAGAGGAGAGAGAGGAAACGTTGCCTTAGCCCCACCCTTTAAAACATACTGCAAGGCTAATAAAGACTACAAACCCTTGCCATCAAGAAGGTTTATGAATAGCCTGGTGTACTAGAGGGGTAGCAATGTTACTGGTAAATGTGGGTTTGCAGCGTGCAGAGATACTTCTCTTCTTGTAGATGAAGGGACCAGGTGGTCTGGTTCCCAAACCTGGCAATCAAACCATACTGTATTACATCGACACAAGGTCTTATCTCTGTACCCGGTATAATACCGCTTGGTCCCTTATCACATAACCTTCTACCTACATTTTGCCAACTTCCGTCTTTCCATATACTGTTTACCATCGGTCGGTTATTGGTAAACATCAAACGTACAATCCTTACAACATATTCACTACAAATCTACATATTTGTCTCTTATTCTTAAAATTCAAAATATATAAAAAAATTAGATTTTTTTAATTTAAATAATTAAAACTAATTTTACTTTCTCTTGCTGCTTAAGGAAATTATTGCAATTATGTCAATTTTTTTAAGTTAAGGTTTCATTATATATGCATGTAAGTATGTATGTATGTTTGCATGTGTGTAGTTTTTGTTGGTGTTTGTGTTAGAGAGAAAGAGAGAGAGAGAGTGAGAAACACTAAAATCTTTCTGTTAAAATTCTGTTAAAATCTATCAACAAAAATGTCAATTCAATGAATATTTTTTTGTTTTAAATTTATCACAATCTTGAAAATGGCTGAACAATTTTCATTTCATTTTCACACTAACAAACATAAACGCTATAATTTTTAACATTTATCCATTGATTCAATATTGATTTTGAAGATCCTGGAGGTGTGCGACTTTCCTACAAAGTATGCAACTTTATAGAATGGTTTGAATATGTGGATGGGTCCGCAATCTTAGATAACATCTGGTATTTTATCCGTCGTTGCATGCATATTTCTATTGTTTCTCACCGGTTTCGGATTTTCATCCATCGTCAGAGCAAATTCACTAAGTTCGTGTAGAGATTTCACGTCAACGCAATGTTTGTTACATTCAAACTTGATATACAATCAAATTGTTAATCTATATATATAAAAATTCAGCATCCGTATGTTTGTGGGCGCAAAACTCGAAAAGTAGTCGATGGAATGACTTGAAATTTTTACACAACGCTGCATTTCTACATTAGAGTGTTTATATATACTTTTTTCTCCGAAGTTCCCACGGAAAAGGGGAACTTCTCCGAGCGTTTCGCGAGGTTGGCAGAAATAGACAGATTAAGACGCGTAGCGATGGTGGCTCACTCTCTGAACCTCTTTCGCAATTACTTATAAGTACCTCTATTCCGATGTTCACACGGATATGGGAAATTCCTACCTGAAATCCGTTCAAACTGTCATATTGAGTTAGCACTTGCTTCTTCAGGTATGGCTGCTACGTTGATGGAAGGAGGTAGAACAGCGTATTCAGCTCTTAAAATGTCATGACTTAAACATGGACTTTTCAGAAAACCCAACAAGTAACATTTCTAAAACATCAGGAATGGGAAAGGTTCTTCGGGCGTGCAAGATCATTTTGTATGGGATGAGTGTACAATGGCTTATAAGAAGTCATTGGAGGCGTTTGACCATACATTGAAAGACTTGCGAAATAATCAGGTTCCATTTGGTGGAGCATTGGTGTTACGGTGACGGTCACTTCAAACGCGCTTCCAGTGATCCTCGCTCACCAGCAGCTGAATGAATTGCCTGCTTGCTTGAATTATTCAACTTGGAGGAGCAAAGTAAAAAAAAAAAATAACAACAATATGATATTCAGTTCAACTTCGAAACGATCCAACAGCTGCCATATTTTCAAGACAATTACTCGAACTCGGTAACGGCACTGGTCCTACAAATCCGGAAACGGGAAAAATCACCTTCCCATCTAATTTCTGCAACATTGTACATTCAAAAGAAGAGTTAGTGGACAGGGTATTCCAAAGCATCGAAACAAATTATCAAAATCACGTATGGGTTAAGCCTAAAAATCAGACTGAGCCATAGCGAAGCGTGGTCGGGTTAGCTAGTTTTATATATATATATATATTGTAAAACTTCTATATAAATCCATCCCGAAGGGCCATACAGCAGACATCTCGTATCTTTTACAGCAGACAACGCGTATATTTTACCTTAAGCGCGTTTCAAGAGAATTTAGACAATTAGTTGCTCCTTCACTCCCTTAAACTCATGTGATTGTTTCGTTCCTTTATAAATTTTTTCTATTTAGTAATTTTTAGAGATGCAATATCCAAAAAATTAAAAAACGGAGTCCCTGCTAGTGAGTATCATGTGGATATACTCGTTCATATGAAAAGTACTACGGCTGAACGGCATCTTAAAAAAATTAAATAAAAGAAATAATACTAGAAGTTGTGAAATCTAAGTTTTTTTTACATAGATAACAATCTAGATTTTATATTTTTACTATACAATTTGAGACATACAATCTACAGCCAAATTTAAACTATATTTTTGAAAACAACGCAAAAACCAATAGGTATAAGATCTCTCAAAATTGCAAGATGTAATTTTTCTTTCAAATACATGTTTCATTAGATTATTCGATAACATTTAGAAGAATCTTGTGCAAAATTTAGTAATTTAATAACAAACTATAGTTTTGTTTAAGGTTGCATTAAGCAGATCCAGTTTTTCAATTAGGAAACTCCCGACTTACGAGAACACAGATAAAATTATCTTATATATTTGTTTTTTTCTCAAGGTATTGCACATCTTTTTACTTTCTCTTACTCCTAGTAAGAGGAAGTATTGTAATCGTGTCAAATTTTCGATATTGAGTTTTCACCGGAAATATCCGTTTTGAGGTCCCCTGATCCAAAAAAGTGGTTTTTAGCAAATGGTCTGTGTGTGTGTATGTATGTGAACAGCATAGCTCAAAAACGAAAAATCGTAGTGTCTGTGCGTCTGTGTATGTCTGTGAACAGCATAGCTCAAAAACGAAAACCCGTAGAAAGTTGAAACTTGATATTCCGTCTAGGTATCATCATGGCATCTGACAGTGGGTCACCTGTCAAAATTCCTCAACCGGAAGTACCACTTTACTTGTAGGTTTTTTTACTTTTTTGCAATTTTCTCAAAAATGGCTCCAACGATTTTCTTCAAACTTGGTATGTCAACTACACATACAAAGAGCTACAACTTTTATTTGAAACATTTCTCTGGGAAAATTCGTTTAAGGGCACTTATGGGGAAGAGGTGGGGTTAGGTTTTCATCTGAAGTGCTATTTCAGTTTATTAAAAAATTCTAACATCTAAATAATGTTAATTAGAATTAAATATGTTGTTGAAATTCCGAGTTTGATAAAAATCGGATAACCGGAAGTGCGTTTACTTTACCACTTTTACTAAATGATTTTTTCACTTTTTCTCGATTTTCTCAAAAATAGCTGCGACGATTTTCTTTAAACATGATATATTAATACTCATACAAAGAGCTACAACTTTTATTTAAAACATTTCTCTAGGAAAATTCATTTAATGGCACTTTTAGGGGAGGGGTGGGTTATGTTTTTCTCTTAAGTGCGATCATAGTTGATTATACAATTCTTTCATCCAAACAAAATGAATTAGAAATAAATCGATGGCCAAAATTCAGAGTTTCAAGAAAATTAGTTAACCGGAAGTGGGCTTTTACTGAACGGTTTTTTAGTTTTCGTCGTATTTGAATTAATTTGGTACAGAAACTATAAAATTTGTCAATTATAATTTTGATAAGTGGAGTAAGAGAAAGTTGTGTGAGTGTTTCACATCAGATTTTTTCCTTACAAATGTAACAAGGGAGTTTTTAATTAATTTTTTTATTTGTTAATTTTATCTTCAGAATTAAACTAGGAGAAAATGCTTACTTATTCTATTTACGAAGGAAACATAACAGAATTGAACTTGTGTATACGGTAACGGTAGTTCTTGCACTCAATATATAGGCAAGCCCAAATATCCTTTGCTTAAAAATATAATTGCTGATATCTTGGTGACATCATGGGAAAATTAAGACTTTACTTATATTGTTGCTCACAATTTATAATTTCACGAGAGATAACAAAGATAGATAATATAGAAAATATAGAGATGGAGCGACAAGAGGGTCCGGTATTGTTGGCCGACGGTGATATCTTGATATTGTACTAATTATAATTCTTGTTTTACTAGTGATCGTTTAAGACTTGTTTGTAGATTTGTTGCAGACTGATCATTTTTTTCCAAATTTGTCCTGCATTTACATGAAGAGTTTAGGTAATGCTTGTTGCTTGTATCAAGCTTGTGCTTTTAAGAATACGTGACAGCTAGGCATTGTTGTGCGGTAGATACAGCAAATAAAATAAATGGTAGCGTTTTGTATTGTGTGTTGAAAAATTCACATCTTATTTCCATTATAGAGAATATTTCCAGATTTTTTTGACCACAAGTTATTGTAGAAACTTTAGTTTCATCCTTTTGAGGACAGAAATTTAATTTTGCAGAAGAATCAAGCTCGTTTTTTGTTTTTTTGTTTTTTAAATTTTACTATTTTTCACCGTACTGATGTAAAGCTTGGCAATTTAATTCTGGCACCTAAACCGCTGTTAAGCTCCGCTCATCACCAAAGCTTTCTAGTAACATCTAGTTAAGTTGTGACGTCATTTGACTCCACTCACACTTTCCAAAATTAAGTTACTGAACAATTCCTATTCTTTTCATTTGTATATTTTACCTTACAAATATTTAATATGCAAAACATGCAATAGTGCATAAAGATGCATTAAATAATTAAAAAATACGTAACTATGAATGAATTATAGCAGTTTTTTAGGCTCCAAAAGGTCTGCTGCAGAATGAATTAAGAAAAATTACAACGATCATTTTATAGGCTGGTTAAGTGGATTTTAAGAATTCAAGAGAGAACGCCACCGTTTTTACCGCAGCACATAGTTATTAGGACAAAGTTACCTATCATTTTTATCAATTATTCATACATTTTGCAAATAAGATTGCAAATTATAAAACTTATTTGTTATCAGTCTTAAAGCATAAAAGATATGCTCTTCTGTTTTATATAATATTTATTTATTTTTTGTGTAGATAACAAATTATGGGGCAACAAGTTCGATGTGGTCAGTTATAGATGTTAGCGTGACTTCTTCTTGAATATAGATAGTAAATATTTCATATGAGAGATAGTAATTATTTTGACTTTATTTACATAATATCTATTTCGCTTTATTTACTGGATAGTTATTTTGGCATTAAGTTGATTTGAATGTATTCTTTACTTAGCCACACTTAAATCCAACACGGATTCATAAGAATAATGACGCCATGTATTAATAAAACAATATTTCAAAGAATATCGATAAAAACTGTATTTACCCAAGAAATTATATCCACTAAAAAAAAAAATAATAATCTGGTACGAAATGCTATTTATTTATTTCCATATATAATAAACAAATGAGATACATTAATTGGGAATAAGGCTACAGGGGATACTCAGCAAATAAAACAGCCTATACATCTAATTAAATAAACTGTCACAGAGATTGAAATAAATTACAATTTATTAAAACGCAAACTTAATAAAAATAAGAGCTACTCATCAATCAAAATAATAATAATTAAAGATATTCAAATTTGCTTATACTTTGTCAATAAAATCAATTCTATTATCATGAATTACTAACTCATTATAAATATTTAACATCCGATTCTAGGGTGGATAATCTTAGTTTTACATTTTTACTTTCTTTTATTCCTAGTAAGAGGAAGTATTGTAATCGTGCAAGATTTTCGCTATCGATTTTTCACCGGAAATATCCATTTTGAGATCCCCTGAGTCAAAAAAAAAGTGTCTTTTAAAAAATGATGTGTCTGTTTTTGTGTGTATGTATGTATGTATGTGAATAGCATAACTCAAAAATGAAAAATCGTAGAAAGTTCAAACTGGATATTCCGTTTAGGCATCACTATGGGATCTGAAAGTAGGTCAGCAGTTAAAATTCCTCAACCGGAAGTACCAATTTACTAATGAGTTTCTTCATTTTTTGCAATTATCTCCAAAATGTCTCCAACAATTTTCTTTAAATTTGATATATCAATTACCCCTATCAAGATCTACAATTTTTATTTGAAACATTTCTCAGGGAAAATGCATTTAAGGACACTTTTATGGGAGAGAGGGTAGGTGAGTTGTCCTCTAAATTGCTATTTCAGTTTATTACACAATTCTATCATCTAAATAATATTAATTAGAATTAAAGATGTTGTTGAAATTCCGAGTTTGAAAAAGATCAGATGGCCGGGAGTGCGTTTTTACTGAAATGTTATTTTCAGTTTTCTGGTATTTTCAAGAAGACGGCTCCAACGATTTTCTTTAAACTACGTATATAATAAACTACCCATATAAAGAGCTACAACTTTTATTGGAAAAATTTCTACTGGTGAAGTCATTTAAAGGTCTTTGGAGGTAGATGTGGGGTTAGGTTTTTCTCTAAAGTGCTATCATAGTTGATTAACAATACTACCATCCAAACAGAATTAATTTGAAATAAATAGATGGCCAAAATTCCGAGTGTCAAGAACATCAGTAAACCGGAAGTGCGCTTTTCCTGAACATTTTATTCAATTTTCGGCTAACTCCGAGGAATTTCATCAAATTTGGTACATAAACTAAGAAATCTGTCAATTGGGTACAATTTTAAAAACTGGAGTAAGAGAAATTTGTGTGAGTGTTTCACGCCAGATTTTTTTTGTTTTTTTTTGGTAGTGTTTTAGGCTCTTTGATTGTCAGCGAAATTTCGTTTTTGAGTTCAGGCACAATTCCTAAAAAATACCGGTTTCAGATTCAGAACCGTCTAAACTTACATACCTGTGGTTTATTAGTTTTTTAGGTAATACAGTTTACTTGAAAATATTCAACATTTACACATGCAACATTTTTCTCACGAAATTTGGGTAATTTTTCTAAAATTTAATGGCCCCGTAAAATTAAATGGACTGTGATAACTTTTGACAGTTTATTGTATTTATTGTTGGAAAGTTTAAATTGTTGAAAAAATAAGTAAACGTTTTTACTGAAATATTAAATTATAAGTAAAAAAGTATAAGTAGGAAAATTTAAAGAAATTGTAAACTTGATTTTTCATAGAAATAAGTAATACTATTACTTACCATACTATTTACTTTTTGATATAATTAATGCGAGCTACGAAGAAAAATTCAGCATTTTCATTCCATTGTTAAAAGAGAAATCAAAAGTGAATTAGGTAGAAATGATTCAATGAAAGTCCGCAATTTTGTATTTGGCCGTTTATACAAGTAGGACAAAATAAGATTGATATTAATCACCCATAAAAATTTGTCAAAGGAATTCATAATACTTAGTTAAAAAAACTTTTCAGTGCCTGGAGTTTGTAACTATTCATTATATTGTCCTTCATTCTTTTAATGTATCTGGCGCATTCTACAAAATGTTGAAAATGTGGTATGTGGTTGATGCCGCTGAGCTGAAAAGCATTAGAGATATTTCTCGTGATAGCTTGCTTCTTTTGGTCATCGATCGGTTTCACTGATCATCAGGATGTTTTGTCAAAACAATGTGATAACACAGAATCGCTCAGAGCAATTTCTGTTTATACACTATTGAAACAGAATCTACAGTAAAGACGGAAATCTGCGCAAGAGCTAATTCAATCAAAATCTAGTTTCTCGCAAATTAAACAAATAAATTATAAGAAAGTAGATCAATTTTCCAATCAATTTTCAATTATCAATTTTCTTTTCTTCCACTAGTATGTACGGCAAAATAAAAAATTGGCGGCGGATTTTGCATTTCCCCCTATTTTTCTTTTGCTTATTTTTTCAACAATGGAATGAAAATTCCGAGTTTTTTCCTTATAGTTCACAATAAATATTATAAAACAGTGAATATTATGTAAGAAATAATTTGATTTTTTTTTTTTTTTATTTTTTCATAAAAGATTTTCATCGTACAATTTGACAATTTATAAAATACTTACGTAGCAGAAAATAAAAAATATTCTAAACGTGATTTTTCATAGAAATAAGTAGCTATACATAAATAACCAATCGTAATGTAGAAATGAAGGTTCAAATGTGGGTTAGTAATTTTGGCCATTCAAAAATTTAGAATTACTATATGGACCACGCCCATATTTGACTCCTTCTATTCTACACTGTGATTGGCTAATTATTTCTACGAAAAATCTAGTTCAGATTTTTTTTTTTACTAACTTTGCCCCATAGGTATTTTATAAATTCTCACATTATGCTATAAAAAATGGTATATAAGAGAATGCAAAAAAAAGAAGGTATATCTATCATACTATCTACTTTTTGATATAATTAATGCGAGCTATAAATAAAAAATTCTGCATTTTCATTCCATTGTTATAAGAGAAAGCAAATGTGAATTAGGCATCAATGTTCAATGAAATTCTGCCATTTTGTATTTGGCTGTTTATAATTATGGGGCAAAATAAAATTGATGTTAAACACCCATAAACTTTTTTTTTGACTTCCTGTACTTTGCAGATCGCCAAATTATTAACTTTTTAAATGTGGACATTCATTTTTTTATCAGTTATATTTATATTGTGTCTATTGTTTGTTTGTGACTATTTATATTATATATTGTAGGTTTATTTACAGATCTATATCATGTTTCTCTATGAAGTTATAGAGTTCTGTGTGTGTCTTGTGGTTATTTAAAATAGAATTTATGTTCGGGGGTAGTGTCATCAGCTTCAACTAGGGAGTTCCATAGCAATTCTCTTCCATTGGAGTACTTTTCACAAGCTAAAATGATGTTTCCGCATCAATTTTTGCATCACGTGGGCATGGACATTTGGGATCAATCGTGATTCCTATATGACCCAGGTGGTGAGGACTGAAGTTATAATTGAAGCTCAGCCTGCATATTAGGTATAAAACTTCCTACTTTTGCTTTTGGAACCATGGCTTAGTGGGAATGTGTGGTTGTAAATCTACATAATAAAATTTCTGAAAGGAATTCGTAATATTTAGTTAAAACATCTTTTCTTTGACCTGGAATTTGTAGATGTACATTATATTGTCTTTCATTTTTTTAAATTTATGTGATGCAGTCCACATATAGAAGATTAGTTCAAAAAACTGCAGACTATGTAACTATGCAAACTGGAGTAAGATGAAGTCTTGACGGTTTGATACCAATTTTTATAACTTATGAGTTAAATTTATTGAAATTCCAAACGAGGATAATTCCGAAAAATATAAAAATGTTTGCACTAAATTTGAGAGAGGCCACACTTTGTAAAAAAAAAAAAAAATCCTTTGTGAAACACTCACTGATTCTAATTGTGGTATTTCAAAATTAAACCGCGCGACGACAACAAAAAAATGCTTGGATTATACAATAAGATTTAATCATAATAAAAGTTTCTTTGATTTTCGTTGTCACAAGCTGAATGATCCATTTACTTCCGCTGAAATAAGGCACATCCCTGCTCCACTTCCAGTTCCATATATCTCATATGAAGTTTTCCCTAAGTTTAATTAAATACACTAATTATGTCTAAACATTTGTTAAAATGAAAACGAAAACATGATAAAATTAATCAAAAACATTAGGCTACACATTGTTTGTAATTAATTAAAATTCATATTACATTAATATTATATAAACAAGTATCTTCTCAACTCTATGGTTAGTAGTAGAGTGTTAAAGTAAGCATTTTAATTAAAGAAACGATTAGAAAATTGGGAAGTATTTTCTTTCTTATCAGTAGAGTACCAGGCTTGCCTATAATATCAGTTATTTTCTTAACGTATACTACACATGTTTGGGTTCGCCAGTTTCTCAACTAGACTGATATTATTCTCTTATAATTTTTTGAAAATGCAAGATGTTGAGAAAGTTTTGTTTCTCTGAAATGCTTTGCAAGTTTTCTAATTCTAAAACACAAGGACCTAATTCTCAAATACCATCCTAGTCTATGCCAGCAGTTAACATTTTGTTGAATTAACCAAATTTTATCTTATTATCTCGTCATTTACAAATAATTTTATTTAGAAATTACCTTAGCCCACCTACATTTCTTTAATCACTTGCGTAATATTAAAGTAAAGTAAAGTAATGCCTATTTTTTCAGGCGGGCTTAGCGTCCAACTACCAATTAGGTGTTGTAGACGGGGGAGGAAGCACCTACTTTACTATTAACATTTTCTAAACAAATATAAAATTTAGCAGTTATACGCGGGACTCGAACTGGTGACCTCCCACTTACAAGTCTATGCTCATAACCACTACACCAACACACGCCCGTAATATTAATTAACATTAGAAGCATTTCCAGAATTCCAAATTTGAGGAAATTCGGTTAACCGGAAGTGCAACTTTACAGAATAAGTTTCTGAGTTTTTTAGAATTTTCTCGAAAACGGCAACAACGATTTTTCTTGGAATGCTCGCTAAACAGATCCAATTTTTACAACGGTTTATTGGATCTGTCAGTTAGTTTAAATTTAAATTTGCACAGCTTTTGTAGGTTTTAACATAGAATGCTCTACATAAGGTTGCTCAGTTATTAGAGGATATAGTATTGTTATCGTATAAAATTTCAAAAATATAATTAATCTTGGAAATATGTTTTGTGATCCTCGAATAAGAAACGACATTGTTTTTTAATGAATACTCCTTCTCACTCACTCTGTTCGTTTGTGTGTTTGTCATGTGTTTTGATTGGCAAGGCAAAATATCTCACAATCAATGTATAGCAAGTAAGGTTGCCAACTGTGCAAAACTATAATAGAGGACGTTGTCGAAACGTTGGAAAAGATTTAAAAAAAAGTGTACATTTTATTGACCGCTCCTCGAGATCTCCTTTAGTTGTTATTAGATCGGTCGACAATCTTCATTAACATAATAGAGGATACTTCAAAAAATAAAGACAAAACCACTCAATCGAAGAAATTGTAGAAATGATGGTATTCCTCTGCAATATTACGCAATAAAAACTAAATCAGTTCTACAGATTTTTTTTGTAAATTTATGCTGAATTAACTGCTCAAACACCTTAGAAATCAATTTTGAATGTCACTCTAAAAGAAATGCCTTTGCAAAGCGTACATTATCGTATTCGTTTTAGTAAATCTTCCAAGAGAGGGACGCCAGCAATAGCTCAGTGCTGCCAAATTGTTTCGCCCTAGGAGTCTCTCTATAGCTGTCTGTCCGATGATAGGTAGTGTTGTCTGTAACGAAAAAACTGTGCACATATTCCGGTAGTACACTGAGAAGGCTCAGGCACTAATGACTCGATTCTCCTCATCACAATTGTAACGACAAGAGAGAGAGAACCCAGGCCCGACCGAGAGAAAAAAGGACCTCTCTGATACTCTCTCACTTAAGCAGGCTAGAGTGGGGAACCTGTATATAAGCCAGTGAGAGATCTAGACATTTATCTATCTGTAAGCAGGCTAGAGTGGGGAACCTGTATATGAACCAGTGAGAGATCTAGACATCTGTCT